>JAQGBY010002933.1:0-20947 GCA_034698785.1 Mycogona germanica | reverse complement strand
CATTGACAGCAAATCAACCTCTGTAGATGCAACAGATGACTGGTGAAGGTGAGTTTCGACATCTTCTGTGGACAAGAGCGTAGAAACTTCATCCATTGACAGCAAATCAACCTCTGTAGATGCAACAGATGACTGGTGAAGGTGAGTTTTGACATCTTCTGTGGACAAGAGCGTAGATACTTCATCTATTGACAGCAAGTCACCCAATGTTGATGCAACAGAGTAGTGGTGATGGTTGACATCTGCAATATTAACTGCTGTGGACAAGACTGTGGAAGCTCCATTCATTGGCAGAAACTCAAACTTTGTTGATGCAATGGAAGACAGGTGCTTGTAAGCATCTGCAAATTCAACTGGAGTGGACCAGATTTTGGAAGATTTATCACTCACTGTTGATTCACCTGATGACAGATGGTAAGCTTCACCATCATCTACTGTTGACAAGATGGTAGAGGCATAATACATTGGTCCCAAATCAATTAAAGTTGAACCAACAGAAGACTGCTGCTGGTAAGCTGCTACAACATCATTTGTTGTGGACAAAATTGTGGAAACTTCATCCATTGACAGCAAATTTGTCTTTGTAGACGCAACAGAAGACTGGTACTGGTTGACTTCTACATGCATTGGCTCAAACACTGTTTCTGTTGATGTCAAAGAAGCTTGGCGCTTGTAGGTTTCTGCAAGTTCATTAGATGTGGACAAAATGGCATAACCTTCACCTATTGGTGCCACAATAGACGGGAGATTTAGGTTTTCGAGATCATATTCTGCTGTGGACAATATTAAACTGTCTTTAACCACCGCTGTTGGTTTTCTTGATTTCAAAGACATTTCGTAAAACTCTGCAACTTTTGCTGTAGACATAACTAGAGTATCTTCAGGCAGTATCTTGGCTGGGCGCTTATCCGACACAGTTACAACAGCATATTTTGGCACTTCCAGGTTTTTTTCAGCCACTAATATTTTTGTGTGACTCTCGGCAGACAATCCATCATACTCTGTGGTAATTGGCATCGAATTGTTTTCATATGAATTTTTATCTGTCAAAAACATTCCTGGCACATCATTCAAGAAATAATTTTCAGGCATTGTACGACTGTCCAATTTGAAGGAGTCTGCGATGGCAATTGTTTGACTCTTTGAAATAAAATCATATGACAACGACTTCGGATACACCGAGTAACTGCTTTCAGTATTTGATTGAATGAAACTTTCGGTGTTATTTTGTAGTAGTTCTGTATGTATTGATCCTGTTGCGTTTTTGTTCGATGCCGCGACTGAATTGTTGTTCCGAGACAACTTTACATAATCACCTACCGGCAAAACATCCAGTAAATTATCTGTTATATTGCTTGGGTTAGTTATTTTTCTTGACGTGGATTTTGATGTGCCAGTACGAGCAGATGGGAATGTCGCTTCTTTCGAATTAAATGAATGAAATAAGCTTTCCGACTCTTTAGTAGGAATTGTTGGCCCAAATTCATCAATCTGCTCACAATATCTTGAACAAGTGGCTAAAGTCTTTAACAAAGCATGTCGATAGACTACAACGTCACCAACACAATGGTCACAAACGCCATTTAGCAAGGAGGTTGAGTCAGTTTGATAAAATAGGAAGTTCCGAGATTTCCCGGCCCAACCAAATATCGATTTAACATTTTCAATAGCAGATAATCCATTTTTAATAATAGTTGCGCTATTATAATGGTAGGCAGTTGCTTGACTTTGCGTTCCGAACATAAGAAACAAGTCATTTTCATATTGAATGCAAAAGAGATTTGTGGAGAATGTACTTTGGATTACGCTTATCCTTGACCAATATTCAGAGTACTTCAATAAAACCAATGTTCCTGAAAATTAAAAGATAAAAATAAAATAAGCATGATTTCCAAAGAAATAACAATTTCAGTACTATCTCAGAAAAAAATCTATTTAATTTCGTACCCCCACCGATATTTTAGCAAAAACTAGGTAAATATTGAAATTTTTAAAACGAGGGAATCTCATCCCCATAGATCCATTAGGATGAGGCACAATAGCTAAAACTGTTTGGTTGTCTAAATTGAAAATTTAGGACGGGTAATCATTTTAGAACATTAATTACCTTCAGTGCTCAACAAAGCTACAATAGTTGATCCGTCAAAATCGCAAACTGATGAGACTAGAAAATTGACATGTTCAGTCGTATCAGACACAGACACAAACTGATCAACTGCTTCGCTCCATTGGAATGCAGCTAGGTCAGTTGACCTGTTATTAGAAACTATGAGAATTACCTGCAATGAACAAAAATAACAGAAGTTTTGTCAATTTCCAGATAAAAATTTGTCTTAACTCAAGATTACAGTTTCAGTAGTAGACAGTTTCATTTATATGAGCCAAAACTAAAACCATAATATTATCTAAACGATTTAATAAATACCGGTAGCACTCATTAAAAAGTTCATATGCATAATAAATTCAACTGTTAACTTATAAAAAATGCCCAGTACAGCTCCGAGTAGCAATTTTCATGGCCTTAATTCAGATTAGGATAACTATTCATTATACAAACAAATCATTTAATTAACTTCAAATAACAACTTACCCTCTCAGAATTTGATGCGAACCTCACGTTGACAGTCACATTGAGTGGAAACAGCGATTGGACCATTTTGAACGTCTGTTCAAACTCCGACCAACGTCTGATATCAACCCGAAGTACGCCTTCGTACAATATATGCGACGTCAGCAACATTAACCTCCGCGCAGAATTCTTCTCAATCATGGCAGCAACATCTTGTATTTGATGACCAGTCATATTTAATAATGTGTCGTCACCATATGACCATACCAGAACACTTGGCACTCCATCGTCTAAATGTTCAAGTACAACTGCGGTGATCTTGTTGCTAAAAGATAAACGTAAATATTTGAAAAGAAAAATATTACATTTGCAAAAGGGCAATTTCATTGGTCCAATCCACAACATTCTACACAACAAAATTATTAACAATAAATAAGACATATGAATCGAGTGACTGCTATTACAGGTCATACACGAAAAATTTGTAAAAGTCGACAATGAAAGAGAAACACTGGACAGAGCCGTGCACAATATACGTCGAGCTGGCAAGGCTCCATGAATAACAATATATAATACTTTGTTATAATCACACTTTATGCATAACAAAATTAAGCAGTTAAAAGTGATCTTGAAACAAGAACTTAATTCGACGCTTACATTTTAATTTTCATATTTATGCTAAAGAATTCTTTTAACTTTACAAACACATCCTAAAGCAAAAACTGACTTTTGCAAGGCACCTATTCACACAAATAAAGTTAAACTACTTTCCACATACCTGTTGTGCATGTAAAGGTCGCAGCGCTTCAATCCAGACACGACAAATAATTTCACTTCCACTTCGGTCGGTGAAGAATCCTCAAATAGTCTCTTCCGCATTAAGGAACATTGTAGTCCTTTGATGCAAGTGATTGTGAATAGACTAGTATTACCAGGATGGTCAGCTAACTTGTAATGAACTTGGCAGGCCAGTCTGTTGGGCATTCTCTCATAGAACTCAAAGTATTCCAATTTTGAGGAACTGCTTTTCAATTTAGCTTCTAAATTGTCCAGCGCATAACAAGATACTCCCTTCACAATTGGAACCACAGAAAAACTTGTAGATACTGAATTAACCGGCAGGGATTCAGGAGCCCTTATTCTCCCGGTATTCTTCATTGCAGAGCTTTGCGAACCAATAGAAGTCATGCAGTTTTCTCCTCCAAGAACCAATTTCAGGAATGTCTTCTTGCCATGAACTTTGATTCGAGAATTTCGCATACTGACCGAGTCTCTCTTCCACTGGTCGATATTTACTCCCATAAGTGAGCCATTCAAAATCAGCTTTTCTACTACTAGTCTTGAGAATCCGGGGCATCCATGCAGATCGCTGAGCAACATTTTGTTAGAAGATTCCGAAACTTCATCATTTTCAATTACAAAAGCATCAGAGAAAACTAGCGTGCGATTTGATTCAGTCCTGTGCAGAGACTGTATGTGGTTGTCCCACCACTGGACGCTATGCCCGAGCAATTTCGAACGTTGAGACATGTCCAACCAGGTGGTGTTCACATCTTTCTCTACGACTACTGCATCTTCGAAATGCCAAGATCCGTACACAATTTCGTGGGCATCGATGGTAACCATGGAGGATGCCAACTTGGTCAGATTGTAATTGTTGACAAACCCATGGACAGTCAATTTTCCATCGATGATAAGTTCTTCGAAATGACAGTCTCCCTTCGAAGTGTTGATACGCGGTGCCGGACGACTTGTGTGAATGCTTCTGAATTTCTGAAGGCTCATCGAATCAATTGAATCCTTGATGTAAGCATCACCTTTAACTAAGAGCTTGTTCACAACGAGCACGTCAATTGTCGCCAGTTTCAGTTGGTGGTCCTCATCGACAAAGTTTCCTCCAATTTTCACATCGCCGCCAACTTTGACTGACCCAGCAAATTGTTTAGACGCTCGTAGAACCATTTTCTGAATAAATTGATACAAAAATTACAAATCTTTTCTTAACTTTCCATAAATGAAATAAGTTTTAGAACACAAGAAATTTGACCATCAAACTAACAAAGAATTTTTTGACTTGCCTTGTCGTTTCGGCCAACAAATTCGTTTGTACGATATCCATTTATGATGCCAGGAAGCACAAGATTCCTCCGTATGACTAGCGTGTCAAACTTCAACGGCCCAGAACGGGACTTCCGATTGTCTACTGTGGTTGCTATAGGGGGGAAAAAGTCGCATGTTAATATTTTGTCACACATAATTCACTACGACTTTAAGTTTAAGATTTGCTGCTTTACTAATTTTCAACACATGAATTTTATGTACTAGTTTCAAGAGCAAGCAAATTCGAGAGAATCAAACGGCCTGTTAAAAACTTGCGAAAAAAATAAATTTCGAAATACCTTGGTTTAAGAACGCTTCAAGAGGAATACCGTTGACAGACCCAGTCATCAAGTTGCCGACATGCAAGTCTTTCACCGACAAAGCTATACTTTCGTCAATCTTCAAGGAATTCTGCAGCATGAACTCTAGATCCACTCCGTCCACATAGGTGAATGAAAATTCAGCTGCGTGAGACGGCGCTCGAAATTCTATATGACTGGCAATTTCTGTAAGTTTCCTAACGTCTACTGCATTGGTGAAGAATTTTAGTAAACTTTCACCTTCCACGAGTAAATCGTTAGTCACCTGGACAAGGAGAATAGACAAGATTTAATATTACTTCACTATTTCGTTGTTCTTAAGATATACTTAGAAAGTGCCAAGTAACTAGTAAAATTAAAATAACTGTTACAAGCATTGAATGAAAAATAAATATTTGGAACTAGTTAGTCTATTTGCTCTTAAAATATTAAATTCCTCACAAACTATGCCCCCCCCCTACTAAATTTAGGATACACTACATGCAAGAAAATACATACCTTCAATTGATTTTTCTCGCCAGGTCGTCCCACCACCAGGTCGCCCTTAAAAGTTTTGTGACCCGTGATCCGTCGGCTCATCCCGTCATTCAGCAAACAGTTTATGAATAATACCTCGAGATCCACCCCGTTTATTGTGCCGGCCACACTTAAGTCTGAGACAATGAGATCAGTTGTTCGAACGTCACCATAAGCACGTACTGTGCTGCGACCGTCAGAGGTAGTTAACAACGAATAGCTTTTGGAGGTGTAGTTCAACAGCGAAACTTTGCCTGTGCAGATCAACTGATCAGAAAAGGTCAACGCACCAGTGAACACGCTTTCATTGCCGAAAATGTTTAGTACTCCAGCAGCCAACCTGCCCAGGTCCACACCATTGATGGTCCCAGCGACGAAAGCAGCCCCTTTAAGCAATACTCGTGTGATCGAGGATACCTGCAATTTCTTGGGCGTCTGCCCATGGAGTGACACTAGGCCTTCAAAAATGCTTGTCTGAACGTTTAAGTCCGTAAACCGCGTAGTCTCCAAAAACATGGCGCTGAAACATTTTATGTCGCTTTCTGAAGTCAGTACATAGGAAGCTAATTCCTCAATTCGTGGATAAACCTTGCCACGAACCTTGAGCAAGTCAACAGTAAGACTAATTAAATTGATCCCATCACGGGCATGGCTTTGGCCAAATCCACCTTTGGTCAGATTCAGATTTGATCCAGACATGAGGGTAAACTTCTTCCTGCCCGTGATAATCTGGTCAGTATTAGTAGTGATGACATCGTCCTTTAAGATCAAACCATTGATCCTACCCCGGACAACAAGAGCTTTTACCACCATTTCGGTCACAGTGAGCCCTCCGACTTCCCAAACTGCATCAGTAGTCCTCACCAAGTCACCGGGAAAGTTCAAATAGTTCAAAACTCCCGAACTAACATTCACGTCACCTTCCATCCGGACATCATTCCAGAAGATAGAAGCGGTTATAGTTTGATGTCGTCCATGTGCACTCGTTCGTAGAGCTTCCCTCGCCAATTCCGCAACGTCTATTCCGTTTACAGACCCGACCACGTCCAGATTGCCGATGACAGTCACATTTGAGCTGAACTCTACAGCAGGGACATGGTAGGTGTGCAGTTCATCGTCCACACGGATCGCATTGGCCACCAGCGCAGTCCAGTTGGTGCCGCCAATCATCCCACTGGATACGAACAATTCTCCGAACCGAGCATCTCGTCCAAAGACAACTTCGCCTGAGCACTCCTGATCGCCGTGAGTAATAAGCACACGGTTCAAATTTACACCAGCCGTGTGACCACCCACAGTCACACTATCTCTGAACACCATTGAGCCGTTTCTATTAACATTCAACATAGCTCTGAATGCGTTAGACTGATCAAGGAGAGCAAAATCTACCGGAAACTGATTCCCGTTTATTTTCGCCTCTACTCCAAATTTCATATGCAAGTCACCTATCCGGAGGTCGGTGAACAGGCCACTCTCCAAGTGCAGAGTGCCAGCAGAGTAGGGCACAGACTTCACAGCACCACTCACAAATCTATCAAATTCGACTCCATTTAGAGTGTCAACTGAAAGTGTTCCGCCCACAATAAGCCGGGTGATGTTAACATCTTGATCGAAAACTAAATCTGCATTGGCCAAATTTGTCTTATGTGTGGCGTAGTAGTCCATAAGATGTCTAGTGTAGTTGCCGACACTGTACTCCAGTGTGCCGGCCCGCTGGGACAGTGACAGGAAACTGGTGACGTTCGCAGAGGCCCGTCCAGCAGCCGTGTCATAATGGCGTTCCACATCTAGCATCTTTTTGAAAGAGGTTACAGACTCTTCCGCGGAGTCCAGATGCCTGCCCAAGTCAGCAGCTCTACGGGTACCACTAACGCACGATTCTCCAATCCAGTCTTTCGATTTGGTGGAGTCCGGCCATTGCCAAACTTCTACAGAATCGCTGCTACAAACAACCGAATGTGTTCCGTCAAGATCAGTCGATGCAGTGGCACCGACTAGTGGCGGAGACTGACGCGCAACCCACGACCTTCTCGAATAACCCAAGGTCAGTCCTCGTTGGTCTTTTTGAATTAGGTGCAGCAGATGAGACGTCGCCGGAGCTCCTCCAGCAGAAACCAACCATCTTGTGCCACCGACCGCAGACAACCTTTGTCTAAGAACGAAGAACAGACCGTTGAATCCGTAGATGAGTGAATCTACGTCATAGAAGCGCCGGCCATTCTTTATCCGGTACTGGTCTGCCACGGCCAGGAACAGGGTGGAATCAAGTTGGACGCAAAGAAGGCCACGTGGAGATGAGGCAGGCAGCTTTTGAAACAGCGTGAATTTAAGTCCGCCCGTCTTGCCAAGAGCCGAAATCCTGAATGAGAAATCACGCATTAATAGCCTGAAATTAAATCTATTGAAAAATCAATTCCAATAACTAGCACAATAACGCATAATTCTGCAAAAACATTACGATGATCATTTGATAAGCCATCCAATAGGCAAAATCAAATATGATAAGATGAATTTTGAACATGGCAGAGAAATATTAAAATTAATGTATTTATAATTAGTTATTTAAAAAAAACTCAATGATTGTACTTACTCGTACACATAGACGAAAGATCCGTTGTGATCTGTCCTTTTCCCATTCGAAACGAGGAAAAAATGTCTGCCTTTGAGACTGCAGAAGTCCAAGTCGACAGGGTAACTTGCGCCGACTCTTGCAACCTAATGTGGAATAAAGTTAGAATTTCACAACTAAACCTTTAAATTTTATTAAGAACAGCCGAAAAATCTTATTTCTACCTTTCTGAAGCTCTTTCCTTCCCAAGCGAAGATCCCAACAGTTCTTGATCCTAAACATTGCAAATGAAGAGCTTAGTGAGACGGCAAGACTCACATTTGAAGCTCCGAAATTAACATTTCACGCTTTTATGGCTTCCAAATTGACAATTGTGAGCACAACTGCAATTGCAATTGTGGACTTGTGTTACGTTACGATCGTAAGTGCATATTACCTTGAAGTTTTGTATGGTCGCAAACTGCGCCGTCTTTCTTGGTACCAGTGTATCTCAGATAACTTGCTTGAGCCAAATATTTTCTTCCGTTAACCGAGAAACTCTTCCACTTTGTGGATGATACAGTTAAAAAAGACTAAGAGAAAGAAAAACCTGGTTATAATTACAATTTAACATTATCATTCTCATTTGATCTCTAGAAGCTTATAAACTGGGCAATTTGAACACAAAACGATTTTTTAACAAATGTTTACGCCATATTTTCATTAATCGATCATACAATTTAGATAGGCCAACAATTTTCCCTTCAACCGAATATTTTTAACAACCCAATCCAGCCTTCCCCGAAGAAGCAGCAGCTATTTTGAAAGTGTTCAATAGGAGACTTCAACTTACCTGCACAACTAAAATTTTGCCATATCTATCGATGGTGTAGAGTCTGGTCCTACGTACAACTGGATCGAAAAGACTTCTAGCAGTGTTGATTGCAAAAATGAAGAACGGCTTCTTCTCAATTGTGAAACCTTCTACCGAAACTGCTCCTGGAGACTAGATGATGAAAACAAATATATACTCTGGTGGATAAATAATTATTTCGTGTTTCCGTGAAGCCATTGGGCATCGGATATAATAGATGTTCCAATTTTTTACACTTCCGTAATAAAGACTCGGCGCTTAGACTATGAAAACTTGTTAATGCCAACAAACATTTTTGGCGTCTACACATATGCATGTTGAGGTCATATTTACAACAGAAACCACCAGCACAATTTTGGTAAGTTTTATTTACTTTCAAAACTGAGCATCCCATAATTCTACAAATTCTACGTAAAAAAACTCGTTGTGTAATTATTTCTTATTTTATTTATTATCATCCGGTTTGATACCAAGAATACACATTTTAAAAGCATGTACACTGTTCAATGTTCAAGTCAACTTACACTTAAAGAACCAAAAGATTCTAAAGATGACTTGGTCTGGTTCCAAACTTTGATGGGCATGGAGGCCAAAGCTGGCTGCAAATCAGATTTCACTGCGAAAACCACGTATTTCACGCCATGGCCATCGACCAATGCCAAGTCTGTGACGTCCTTTAACGCTTCGGAAAACAGTCTAGTAGGAGCGCCGCCAGCAAAAATACCTAGCAGAGGGCACAGATGTCAAGAAATTAGATTTTTAAGTTCAAAATGTAGTTAAATAAACCCAATAACAAACTCGTTTCATTTGCGCACATAACTTATTTCTGAACTCCTGCAACTTTTCTGGATTCACATGTGGAGTTCAGTTTACAGGCATTGTTAAATTCTTTCATGTGCATTATAATTTATTCATAAAGTTCAGCTTTTACACCAATTTTTCAAAGATGTCAGAATTTCTCAACATGGTCATTTTCCCTTGCTTCAGATACTTTTTTTTTACTATATAGACTAAATCAACCCACTTCTACGATGCTTCGAAAAGGTGTCACGGTGGTCGCCGTCTGTCTGGATAGATCTGGGATTGCGCCGGCTGGAGTAGATTCGGTCAGAAGCAGCTAGTCTTAAACGATCTTCCAGACTGCTCAATTCGTGATCAAGTTGAGGTTTAATTCCGAAATTTATTGCTTTCACTAGGATTCTCTGGAATAGTTGAGTTTCTAATAAATATATTAACAGAAATCAATCAAGAATCAAACTTTTAAACTTTTAAGGTTCATCAGAATAATAAGGGCACATATCGCATCCAGTTTCAGGGAATATAACTTCAGACATTTAATTACGTAAGTATAGTTCTAAATTATATCACTTACGGATGTTATCCGTTAAATCTTTTTAGTTTAAACGACTACGCTATAGTAACTTCAGTTTAATGTTACACCAATTTTTATTTCATTTATTGCGACAAGACTGGCAATGATAAACCTATCCGATTCAAAAAATTTGATTGATCCACAATATTATTTTTCTCGTCCTCACCGTTAATCAACATTGTGTTCTTCAATCGCTTTTTGAGATTTACTAGGTTTTTTAAATCTAAACCAGTTTTGCTTTAGATTAAGACTCATTGTACTTGCAAAGTTCTGGCCAAAATCACAATTACAAAAATTATAGCAACAAAACATTTTCAAATAAACTGCTGGCTTACCATTTCCATTGATTAGATTAAACGTATTAGTAGGGTTACTAGGAAAATCCGCGATGGCTATTCCACAAAATGTTAATCCGAAAAGAAATATGATCGCCATACAGTGACAATTAATCATTGCCACACCCATGCAAACGTCCAAATTCTCCAAACCAAATAAATTATCGAAGACACAAACTCAACAGCACCGACTGAATTCAGAAATAATACTAATTGACTGAAACAACCGGCACTGTTGAGCAGCTAATTTGCATATCCCCGCCCCATCAACAGAAGTGCAAAGGTTAAAAGGGGACTCTGCATCGAGTTGTTATTGGACGGTAAAATAAATGAGGGCGTGACAAAACAATTTGGCATTGCAATGGGAAAAAGCCAAACACGAAATGTTATTTTGCCACAATTTATTAACTACCACATTGACGGGCAAATTTTAACACTTATTGAATTTCTGAATTGAATTGGAGAGCCTTTATAAACAGGGTCCCCAGAGGTCGGAAACGACTTAACATCACATAATGATTGTACGATTCATCGTAGCCCAGTCGGTATTGCTCCCGACCGTGGCTCGGCGGTCCCGGATTCGATTCCCGGCGCGGGCTCTCGAAAATTTCGATCTCGGGTACTGGACGTGCCCCTCGCATAGTGCTAAGCACCAAGAGGGTTCAGAACGCCTGTAGTACGGTTGACTACAGTTGATTGGTTTAAAAAAAATTACTATGCAAATAGCTAAATAGCTCGTCAATTTTTTGGGCAACTCGAAAATATTTGCAAGAAAGACGTAAAGTATCTTGGTTCACGCCACTTTTGGGGGAAAATAGAATGGCCCACGCAATACACCAAAATACACTTATCACATTTTTTAAATTCATTAAACTGATAATTGCATAATGAATTTGAACATAACTTTTTTTAAATCGCATAACTACTCTATTTAAGATGAGACGATAAACCGATCACGTAATTAAGCACTTGTCAGAATCTTTGGAATGGCCTGCTTTATTTGCTTAGGAACTTATAAATACAAAAGTGATAGTTTCCAAACACAGGGGAAAAATGCGATTTCGCAGTTAATCGGGCTGAAAATATTCGTAACGAATTGCTATTCTCTGTGTACACACATTGTCCGACCGCACTTAATAAAAGCGAAATAAGCATACAATTTATGCTTTATATAGAATAGAAACAGAACAGAACAATATAAGTAAGAACTAAAACATATTTGGGATATGACGTTTACATTGAACAGTAGTTCAATCAGTACAGCAGTTCAGCCATCTCGATTGAATCGCAATTATTCCATAATTTATGGATTTCTTAATATGCAGATTATTTTTTTCACATATAGAACGAAAACTGAAATAAATGTGAAAGCTGATAATAAAAAAGAATAAAGAAAAATACACAGACATTATCAGTCCCCGGCACGCGAAACGGAGAACTGGTCTAAGGCACTTTAAGGACGTTGGTTTAGCTGGATTCCAGATGGGTGCCAAACCATTCCAAGTCTTTCGGGTAAGCAGAATGTTGCACGCCAAATTGAGCAGCCGCAGTCTGGACGAGACGAAGGGCGGGACAACCAGATGGAACGACGCTGCATCGTCGTCCACCCACACTGCACAGAGTCACCAACAGACGCGCTGACGTTAGAACATCGGGAAAATGTTTCACCTGCGACGAAAGAATATATTACGGTTCGGGATGAGTACAATATAAACATGTATAATATCCCGGATAATCTGAAATAAATGTTCAAAAAAAAAATAACGTAACATCAACACAGTTATTAATAATTCGCATCATTTTGACAGTAAAAGTAATTTTTAAACTGTCAAAATAACGTTTCTTCCGAAAACTGAAAGATTTAATAGTTCTACTTGTATTTTAACTGACTTGTAATTTATTTCACGTTGAACAATCAACACCATCAAAATCACATGTCCCTTTTCACAATTGCTTAATTGATTTTTTTTAAATAAACATCTTCACAATTTTTTAGCTTGTTTAAATGTCGCAATTAGTTTCTGAATAGATTATTTTACTTTTCTGAATTAATATTTTAAAATTTAATTGCATTTAATTTGGTTTGTAAGTTTCACAGAGTTCAAGTAAAATGTCGAATCTGGCTTCCAGCCAGCAAAGTTTTGTGTACCTGAATCACGTTCTCCAGCAATCCTCTCTTCTCCTCGATTCGGAGCAATTCCTTCTGCAAAGCTTCCACCGAAATGTCGACGGCACGCTCCAATAGCTCATTCGTCGCAGTGGTCGCCAAATCGACAGCGGTCGGGTGAGCATCCGCTGTCACCCGTGAGTCGATCGTGCTTGGACTGATGACATCTTCCTCAGCGGTCGTTTTGGCATAGTCTTCTTCGTTTTCGTCCACCTTATCCGAAGCAGCAGCAATAACCGGAGGAACGACGACCGAGGAGTCACTGCTGTTGATCACCGACACCGCGCAGCATTTGCGTCGAGCCAGGGCTCCGGCAAGCGCCACCTGGATCACAACCAATCGCGCGCTCAACTCTCCCAGTTCGCCGCAGTCGGCGTCCAGAAGGGTCTTCAATAGCGGAGTCACCTGGGCAGCCAGCTGCTGGCACGATGGGCAGGTACGTATATCTTTTATCGCTTCAACAGTGTCATCATTCGTCGTTGCAGGCTCTTCGATAGATGATCCATTTATGACGTCACCGACTGTGTCTGAGTGTGGCTGAGTCCCATTCACTTCGGTGGTGGCGGCGGCCAATAAAGCAGCTGAAATATCCGCATCCCTTTCGATTACGACGCGACTCTCTAGTGTCTGCTCCGTATCTAACAGCTGGTGGAGTTGCGCAAGAGATGTGTAGGCCTCCAAAGCTCGCAAGACGAATGCGTCGTTGCCATTTCCAGTGCTGAATCCCTCGAAGACTGGCGATTGAAGTGGCGACCTTTTCAGCTTCAGAGCTCGAGTCCACCATACCAGCATGGCGGTGTTAGCTGTCTGGTGAACTATGGCGAAACAGGCGAGCAGTTCGTCCAGAGAGGCGCGACCGTTTCCTAGAGCGACATGCAACGTCGAGGTGGACACGCTTGTTGCCAAAAAGGCCAGCACCTGACAATGGGGCAAATAAAATGTTATCAAATGTTAATACAGTAGAGCCTCGATTCTCGGACTAATTGATGTCAGGAGTGGTTCGGCTAATCGAATTTCATTAAAAGAGCATTCGTTTTGCATGAATTTATATAAATTTCAATGAAAAAGGAATACACACCAGTGAAAAATGCTGGTAACTGTTTATATTTGAGTGAAAAATAATCTACCCACCCACAGCAAGACGAAAACCAAAGAATTTAAACTTTAAACACATACGTTGGTCACAAACAGCAGATTTGAAGAACATACCTGTGCCTCGGTTCGTGGTTTGAATGGCAAGAAATTACTCTGCAGTACACGCAAATGCTCTTCAATAACATCGTCGTCTTCGTCATTGCCCAAGATTCCCACCGACGCCCAAATTCGACGTAAAATGAAGATCAATTGGTCATCAGCTTCATTAGAGTTGACTCGAGCAGCGGTTCCGATGCCAGACTCCTTGTGAGCCTGCCACAGATCAATGAGATGGCGGTGCGCCAACAACACCAACTCGCACGACTAGAAAATGATAAAACATGACGAGATTCGTCAACATTCGCCTAGAATTTATATATGAAATGTACAAAAACATTTAAAAGATTTTCTTAAGGCAAGACATTTCGAATTTTATTTTGAAATGTTGTATTCTGACAAAAGAAAATGTACTAGCTTTATCTTCTCATGCCATTCTTGAACCTGAAATCTATTTCATGAGGACGATTTCTTCAGCATTCTCTTCTAAATATATTTTGGATTGAAATTATTTTACCTTCAGTTGGGGATGCTCCTTGATCAAAGTGGCTGCAGTCTCAAAGTCTTGTACCAAAAGACATTCGGACATTGCCTGCGACGCATACGAGGAAGCCTTCTGAGAGTCGCCACACCTTTTGGCGATGAAGGCGCTCACTCTGAGACCAGCGGCATCTTGCTTATGGCACAGCAGGGCGGCGGCCTTCTCAGGATTTCCACTCCCAATGTAACTAGGCAAAACATGAGACGATTCAGTTCAAATATTAATATTATAACATACATTCGCAAAAAAAGTATAAACCAGCAATTTTAACTTGACTAACCATTTTGCAGCGACTTCAACTTGACCTCTCTCGGCGAGAAAGACCGCGCGCTCTTCAAGGAGTTGGCCAATGAGTGGGTCTTTCTGGCTTAGTCGAACTTTAGCTAGTATCACAGCTTCCCTGTAGCATAATTAATAAAAAATACACAAATCGATAAGATTGCTGAAATTATTGCTGAACCGCTTCCCGATTGAATGCCGAGTATTCAAACACTCTCTTAAATTTGCCGTTTTTGTTAATGAACCTACATGTGAGAGACGTTCTTCTTTAGGACATCGATGGCCTCGTGAACTTTATCGATGGCCAAAAGATAAAGCACTGCCTTGCGTGGGTTCCCACTCCGTACCAGCTGTTTAGCGTATAATTCACAGACTTCGACGTACCTTGATTGAGAGGCTGTGGATGATTTCAATTTTAATGAGAAAAATGTCAAATGAATCAAAGGACGTTAGGATAAAATAATTTCTTTGTGCATCATATCTTGAAAATTTAGATGAAAATTCCAATACATTAATTTTTAAGCAAAATCAAATGCAAAGTGTGAAATATTCAAATACAGTGGCTACAATATAACATAATTGCTTTCATAACTGGATTTTTTTTTCACTGTAGTGTACAAACTGTATATTTGTTGGACGTCACGCCTCAGTGCGTTATCATGACAACAGGAGTTTCTGTACCCGTCCCTCTAAGTGCTTAGACACTATAAATCAGTTTATTATTTAATAATTATTAATTAATTAATTTATTAATAAGTTAATGATGCAGGATTGATAAGTTTCGAAAGCAACAATAGTAATTATAAAAATCAAACAAATTTTAAACTGACCGGTGGCTGCCATGGCAACGAGCCAATCTGAAAGTTGTTCGTTTTCCATTGCCATTTTCAGGGCCCCAGATACATTTCCCTTCCAAACTTCCAACTGAAGGGCGAAATCCAAATTATCACTGGAAGCATGTTTGTCGGCTGCAATAGTGGAAAATTATTTGTGAGACAAAATGTCGGTTTTAGATTTGATGATCGCCGCGCAGTGGCATTATGGTGATTTCCGTAGGTAAGGGGGATGCTAATGAAGCTTTGGGCAGGCTGGCCATTCGCGGGCAGCCTGTTGGCGGGATTTGAAACTGGAGAGGGAAGGGGCCTGAACTAAGTCTTGGGGAAGGCAGTTTCATTCGGTAACGCTTCTGGGAAAGAAAGAGAATTTAGTGTAGTTGCTCTTTGCAAAGATTGTTTCTAGTTTGAGTGGGTGACCTCGTCCCTGTCGTTTTGCTGGGGAGGTGAAGTTGGCTGGGTCAAGAGTAGTGAGGCCGTGGCTGATGGAGAAGAGCAGCTGGTGTCTGTGTTTACGTCTACGTGTGGAGAGGAGGGGAAGCCTTAAGGCAGTGACTGCCTTCGTGACACACGTGTTGTGACTAGTCACGCAGGATGTGTCTGACAGCTAGTCTCTGGATACTCTCTAGAGGGCTGACCAGATAAGAGTTGGTGGGGATCCCAGACTGCGGAGGCATACTCCAAAGTGGGGTGCACGAGAGTTCCATATCTGCAAGGTGGCAGAGCGCATCAGCAGAGTGGAGGACAGAGAAAGAGAAGCGCATGGTACGGTCAGCTCGGCTGGTGATGTCTGCAAGACCAAGACCAGCGAGTCAAGCAGGACTCCAAACAATTTGATAGATGGAGATTCACAAACCATCCAAATACAACTGACGTGAGGAATTTAGGTTTATGATCAGTGTTGTCCGCTGGTTATATTATTTATCTTTTTTAACAAAACTTAATTTTCTACAAAGAGCAGTTTCGCAGCAAAAAGAGATTAAAATGTTGAATGAACATGCCAATCAATAGCTGAAATTCTATTTCAAATAGAATCTCCATTTTTTCACAAGCCCAAAATTTAATGTAGCAGTTTCTCAAATGTTGATTCAGATTTTAAAAAGGTCGCGCCAATTGCTTTTTGAATCTGGGCCTGCCCCTTTATCCCCATACATATAATTCATGGGTCCAGGGTGCCTTACCTTCCGATTTCAGCAACCTATACGTATCAACACGCTGACCGTAAATTCCCAGATGCGTTTGGGCACCGCAACCAAAGTCAGCACCGACGTCGCCCTCTGCGCCGCCACACATCCGGTTAGCGAGAAGGACGCAGTCTTCCAGGTTGGTCGCTTTCCCGCAACTGTTGTCCAACAAGTTGGTCTGAGGAAAAATCGACTTGGCCAGGGTGTTCTTTTTATTCTTCTTGTTACTCTTACCGTTGGGCACTATTTACAATTTTAAAAGATAAAAATAATTAGTGTTCAATTTGATAATCACTAAACATTCAACTGAAGGAATCGACGACGTCCGAGTTGGCAGGACTCGGTTAGATATAAATCTCCCTCCAGAGGGAAAGAGATTGCACTAGATCCTGGGAAGGCTGTTCCTAGGGAAGAACAATTTGGCGTAGTTGCTTTTGGCATAAATAGTTTCGAGTTTAAGGGAGTGACCTCTTCCTTATCTTTTGGCCTGAGTAAAGAAGTTGGTGAGGCTTATGTTTCAGATGTTTGTAAGATTATCATTAATTTTTAAAATATGCGGTTCTTATTGAGTTTGCCACCTTTCAAATATATTTATTTAAAATATATATATATATTATATACATTTATATCCTTGGAAGCTGGAAAACCCAGCTTAAATTAAATCTGAATTTGCCTATAAATTTTTGCAAAAAATATTTAGGCTATCTGAAAACATTCTGAAAATGGCAACAGGTGGTATATAACTTTAGCAAACAAGTAACAAATTATTTTTTGTTTATCACTCGACTTCTCAAAAACTAATAAAAATTACAGAACACATATTAGTACCATTCATCCGAGTCTTGGAGACCACCTCTAATTTGTCGGCAATAACCGCCACACTATCTCCAACGACTGGCAACTCTTCCCTCTTGACCTCGGGAGATAGGGGTGGCTCCTCACCTTCTCCCAGTGAGGAGCGATTGGCGGACGGATCGAGAAGTGTGGTAACCTGGTCCCCGCGAGCCAGTATCTCTCTCTTCCGTTGCTCAATCAGTTCGTGAATGTCGATCGCAGCGGCACGCGTCGTGGACGTCTCCACATTCGGCGAGGTCACATTCGCCTCGACCGACCTGACCGAAGGATGCGAACCATTGGACGTGTTCGGAGACTGTTGGTAGGATGACTTTCGAGGAGTCTTTTTGGTGTTCTTGGGTGCGACGTTGAGCATTCTCTCTTTCTGTTGCGAACGTCTGGCTATCGCGTCGACAGTTGGCTCTCTGGGCTGCTCAGACACTCTCCACACGTGGACGGAGTAGTCGGTGCCGCCAGAAAATATGTCATTGGGTTCCAGCGGACTCCACGCACAGGTTAAGACCTTTTTAGAAAGATTGCCATAGTGAATGGTAAGAATTATTGAGCTGGGCAATGTATGCATACTTGCAACCTTCTATTCAATAAATCAACGTTCTAATTTTACCCCGTTAATTTTTTTTAAATAAAAGTTGACAACAGTCAACAGTTTCGCACTGCGGTACAGCTGTACTGAATTGGCATTTCATTCATTTTGTTGTGGAAAGTTTAACTATTATTTTAAGTTGGATAACAAACGTTGAACACCCGACGAATTCAATATGTAACTAACTTTGAACATCTTACCTTCGACATGTGGCCACAGTAGCAGGCCAGCACCTCGCCCTTGAACGCATCCCACACTTTGACCGTGCCATCGTAGGATGCCGAAACCAGTTGTCCATCCAGATGAGGATTCCAGGCGACGCAAGGAACCTCGTCAGTGTGCCCGCCCAGCTCGTGGTCACAGCGCATGGGGGTGCCGGCTACCTCCGCCGGCCCAACTAACGTTGTCTCCTCGAACACGGGATCGAAATTGTGGACGTAGAATTTACTGCCCCTGGTGGCGAACGCCAGCCACCTTCTAAATTTGGATGGCGCGGTCGTGCTAAGAGTGAACTCGGGATGCCAGGTCATACTGCGGATCTGCTTACCGCGGCTCTCCACGGCGGCTAACTGCGTGGTCAGGTTGGAGGCTCGGTACAGAAAAACGACACCGTCGTCGTTACCCAGCGCCAAAACGGTGTGATCGGCATTCCAAACTACGTCCGAATAACGGGATGCTCCTGATTTCACCAAGAGGTTGGGGAATAGGTACCGATCAATATCCACGGCGGGTTTGTCCAGATTCCGTGGATCGTGGACAGAAACGATGCCGCCACCGCAAGAGTAGATCCCCAAGTCGTCGCTGGACTTTGGCGCCGGTCCCCAGCACACCACGTAGACGTTGACCAACTTCTTGAGCTCCCTCGAGTGGGATCCGTCGCCCAGCAGTCGGTTGGCCAACACGTCGTACAGACCCACCCGTCCGTCCTTTGTGCCGAAGGCCAGCAGGCTCTCCTTAGTCGGATGCCAGCCGATTGACATGACGTGGCTCCGGATGCCCTGCCAGAGGGTAGTCACATCAAAGGGGTCCGACTTGGTGGTCAGGTTCCATGTCTTGATGGTCTGGTCGCCACAGCCGAAGGCCAGCAGGCCGGAATTAAACGGGGAAAACGCGAGCTGATAGACGAACCCGCACAGGGTGGGCACGTTGGCCAGCCAGGTGTGGATGCCGGTAGTAACCCGCCAGAACATGATGTGACGATCCATTGACACGGTGACAGCGACACCCTTGTAACTAGTGATACTAAAGATGCTGCTGGCATGTTGTTTGCCGGCAGGTTGGTTATGACCAACCACGGACCAGGCCGTAGATTTACCTCCGCCACTACTGGATCCACTCTGGTGTAGCAGATTCCAACGTAAGAAGGATCCCGTATATGAGCTGCTCAGAAGCAGGGTTGGCTCGTGTTCTGGCCAATGGACGGCCACCATCAGTTTGGCGCGCTTGTCTTCGAACGACCGCTTGCTGCTGCGGCTGCCGACGTTGGACGGTGTGGTAAAGGTGGCGATGACATCTCCGCCGTTGGCGCTCCACACCCGGATCGTGCCGTCCCTACTGCCGGAGGCGACCAACAGGTCTGTCGAGTCGCCGTCGTCTTCCTGAATGATGTTGTCAGTCGCGGGCGGGACTTTCAGTAGGGGTCCACGACCTCGAAAGGGAGCCCAGCAGATCGACTGGACCGCCTGTCCGTGTATGTTTTTCTGAAAGATGATCGATTCCTCATTGGACTCGGCGTGTAAGTCCATCACGATGACCAGTCCGTTCAGGTAACCGACGGCCACCAAATTGGGACAGAGCGGGCTGCTGGCCAGGGTGGAGATCGGCTTGGATACTACTGGGCTGTGCGAGCGGGTCTTCTTGGAGGTGATGTTGGCCACCACCAAGTGGCCGTTCTCGTCGCCGCTGACCACGCACACGGCATGCTCGTTCAGCCGCAACCAGTCCACACAGGTGACTCCGGACCGGTGGACGGTGTGCTGGAACACGATCGCTTCGCTCTCGCTGTCCACCACACTGACCAAACAGTCGTCCCCGACGCTGGCCAAGAGGGTGGGATGACTGTCGTAGGGGCAGAAACGGACAGCAGAAACACGGACGTTGTGGTGAACCCACATGGTTCGCAGGTAATTAATGTGCAGCTGTTCGGGATTGGTGTCGTCTAGAAGCAGTTTAATGAAGACGAGGTCGTTGCGGCTGCCATAGGCGAGAATGCCGCGGCTCTTCTGGCAGTCCACAATTTGGCTGCAATACCAATTGGCAGAAGCAGGCAAGCACACAGTCATCTTGCCTGAAGTCTTGGCTAGGCCTAACAACGAAAGTCTTATTTTACCTTAGCCTATCCCGTCGGACGCCAAAAGACTTCAAAATTCGCAATTTCTTGCTTAGTTCTTGGCCAAACTTCCTTGCCCAGTTCTTGGTCTTCCTTTTTAGTTTGGGGAATTTAGATAACTCTTTTCAAAAGATATGGACATTTCAAACGATGCGAAAACGTCATGTGGTTGCTGATAGTGGTGCGCGATATTTATCGATATATAAAAATATCGAGTAATCGTTAGAAATATCGATATGATTTAACGATGTTTTTATGACGCGATATTGTTCGAATATTTTAGATTTAGATATAATTATCGCCGCGCCGTGGCATTATGGCGATTTCCGGAAGTTGTATTTTAGTGAAGTT
>JAQGBY010002932.1:0-20949 GCA_034698785.1 Mycogona germanica | reverse complement strand
ACGATGACACGCGATAAACGCAAACGTTAAATGTGAAGTAACTAATTTTTCACGCGCTATACTCTGTAATAACGTCATGCAGTGGTGCCTCAACATGTTTTTTTATATTTAAAAATTTGGATTTTCATTCGTTTGACAATTGTTTTTTCTTTAATTAATTTTTTCATTGTATTTGATTATTTTATGTTTTTTAATATTGTTATTTTATTTTATTATTATATTGAAAATATTATTCGGGTATGTGTATAGTGTATGTTTGGTTGGAACTGTTATGAGGTAACTTTGTTGTCTCGTGAAATCGACTACGTCATGCTTTTGATGTGGAGTCGCCATTTTTTAAGTTTGAAGCAAAAGGGAGATTATCCAATATTTTGTAGCGTTAGTTTTATTATGTTCTATAAAAAAAGATATCTAAAAAGGAGACGCTAGCGAATTCTGATGGTCAGATGGTCTACTAACGGTATGTTCATTTTTAATCGACATTGTGTTACTTTATTTCCTTCAACAACCAACAAGATACATTAAAACAATCACAGATTTAACCACTTATCTTTGCTAAAACAAATCTTTTCCAGCACCCCCTACATTTTGTCTTTCCAATTTTCCATACATCATATTACCCCTGCTACAACTTAATTTTTTCCACGTTATAGTTTCAATTAGTTTATTACGGCAAAAAGTCGTTAGAGACACAAACCCAATCTTCAATTTTATAATATAGGATTTGCAACCAAGTCGTTTTGGTATATTCGAATGTTCTTTGCTGTCGACATTTAAATTCAGGACCAAATATTCCCGAGCGAGTAGCAGAGTATCTGACTACTTTTATTATTATTTTTTTTTAATTCAATGTGGAGGGTACTAAAGGGTATATCTACTCGTAAATGCAACAACTATCCCATACCAAAGACATATGGATGGAAACAGCACTTCCACGTACAGTTTCGCCGCAATGTGGCGCCCTTGTCCGCCGAGCTACTTTGTTGCAGCTTTTCCATTTTCCTCACCCTTCTCCTCCTTTCCCCCTTAAGGGTATCCATCCAGACAGCAAGAGAAAATAGCGGCACATTTTTGGGCTCACGAATTTCATGGACGATAACACTTCAATGCAATGCACAGGCTTTGCAATTCCATGTGAGTTTTTGTATAGGATCGAGTTGTACGCGAGAGGGTTTCCTTGAGCGGATATTATTTATGTGTTGGGGAAAAGAGTGTTTGGGAATACAGCAACAAGATTGATAATAGTATGAGTATGTGTATATTTTAGATGTATTATGAGTTATTGACTTTGACGTGGCGCACCAATGATACCAAATAAAAAATTGTCAGTACAACCAAATTGCAATTCTTTATTTTACACCTGATAAGGAAATTAATATTTAATCACCACTATTGTTTTTAAAAAAATTACCGGTTAATACGAATCATTTTTGATTCAATTTTGCTGTGATCAAACCAAATTTAGTCCATATCTGTAGGTAGGGTACCGAACATAAGCCATCCTGTTTATGGAATTAGGATACGATGTGATTTTTAACCGTAGTTAGTGTTGCCAAATTACTCGTATATTTTAATCCATTATATACACAATGATATTTATTTTTTAATTGTGTGACAAAACAGAATTGTGGCATTATTAGGACTTTGCACGCATTGGGGCCCTTGATCACTTCCATACGCGCTGGTAGGGACCCAAATGTCTTACCAAGGTGTGTTGCAGCCTGCAGGTAGTAACGCTTGCGACTGACTGACGAGGCCCTTTCCTCAGAATCATTGAAAAAATAAGGACTTGCAATCCGTTTTCACTCTAGAAGCTTGACGGCATTGAGTTCTAATTCAGACTATACAGTATACATTTTCCCAGTGATGGTACAATTCCAAAAACGATTGTTGGGTGCCATTTTAGTGAAAGTGCCGCAGAGACGTGGCACACCACCAGAAATCGCTCCCCCACATTTAATCGACATCGGTGCGCGTACCGAAACGGAAGTAACGTTAATTTATTCATAACTAACTGAGCACGCGAGCTTTTTCTAATGCAGTCGATAATCGCTCCATTAGTTTATCGCGGACCTCCATTTCAGTAAAAATACGAGTAATAATGCATCACGGAAAATCCGACCAATGACAACCGCTTCAAAGGTTCTTACACTCACTTTCGAACCACTTTGGAATTAAATTTGTGTTTTCTTCTTCATTTTGCTGGAAACAATTTTTTCTCACACAACGAGTGTACAGCTGCAATACAATATACTGTATTCATTCCGTTTGTTTTAAACCATTTAAAATGAGTAAGTTCGTTTTTAGACTAGTAAACATTTTTATTTTATTAGATAAATTGAGAAAAGATGCTGGACTCATCCAAAAGAACTGGCGTCGAACGTGAGACAATTAAAACCATGAACAGCGAAATTTAATGAGTCAGCGTTCTAATGAGCACATGTATCACAAAGGTTTCGAAAACATACATAATAATTACCTAATACAGGTGAAAAATCACGAATACATACAAAAACTAAGCAATAATGAGATAAAAAATTACAAAACTTATTCTACAAAAATTGTCTCACGTTCGTCGTCAGTTCTTTGGGATGAATCCAGCATCTTTTCTCAATTTATCTAATTAATCAATAACTCCTGGCGTCTCTCGCATTACTATTATTTTTATTTTATCCAGTATGTTTGCTTCTAAACCTAATTGGAAGCGGTGGACCAATATTAATAATAAAAACAATCCTGGAATAATTTGAAAATTCGGATCTCATCTGGACAACATCGAGCATGAAGCCCACCTATATAGTCTGAGAAAGGCCCGCAAAAAAGAAACGGGATAGATAAGACGAGGAGGGGTAGGTCGAGTTTGTCCGAAATGAATGGGGTGTTCTTGGAGGTGGGTTCTGTGGGCGAACCCGAATGCATTTAAGGTGTCAGCCAAAATTGAAACATGGCCGTCGCCCGTCAACATAGCAGCAGCAGCGCTCCTTAATATGTGACCCCGGTGGTGGTGGTGGTGGTGGTGGGGGGGGGGGGGGCTCTCTCAGCCGAGGTTTGGCCAGCTCGATGAGGGACGGACCGTGGCGAAGGGGGGTTGGGGGTGGGGGAGGAGACGCGACCCCGGGAACACCCCCGTCACCACCCCGTTCCTCCCCCGGGAAACCGCAGAGTTCGGCCCCCGACACCCGTCCGACGCCAAATACCATACCCCCCCCACCCACCTACCCCTCCAACCTCCTGGCCCGTCGGGCCCCTCCCCCTGACTAGATGGGCGGCATTGGCGGGCCGCGCGATACGCATGCAGGCACGCGGAATAGATTTTCGCAAGTTTTTCGTTCGTTCGGCTTTTTTCTTTCTTCTTAGAGTGTTCTGTCGCTCTCTCTCTTTTGCGACTTCTGTGCCGCTACGTTTTTGCAAACGCCGAGTGAGGGGGGCCTATATATGTGGGTACTCCTTTTCTTAAATATATATATTTCACTGCTTGCAGCTTTCGGTTTTGTCAGTTTTGTTCACTTGGCGGCGCTGCCTGAAATCCTGTTCGTTGTCGTGAATCGTCAAGAACAGTTCTTTAATTGCCTTACGCACCGCAGTTTATTTAACAAGGACACCGAGACGTTGCTGTCGAATGTCGTAAACCCCTCTCTTGGGAGCTGCTTGCGGGTAAAATTTGTAATTTGTAATACACTGAGAACACTAGCGATTCACTACATTCATTTTTTATCTTTAGATATCGTCAATATTTATTTTTTTAACCTATACTCTGTATAACTTACACTTTCTATCAACAAACCTCCAGGACTCCTGAGCTTGATCGAATGCTGAGTATATACCAAAAATGTCAGATTTCGTTTTTTCACTAGGTTCAATCTTTAATTACAATCCTATCGAGTGATGTTCAGTGAAATGGTGTCCCTGAACGCAGGCAAAGATGTCAACTTAATTCAAATGGTTCAACTACATTACGATGACAGAGTAATTGTAGTAAAAAATGTCCGACACTTTAATCCTTTAATAAACTTTAATAGTATAGTAAAACTAAATTAATCACGCAATTGAAATAAAAAATGTCCAAAAAAAAATGTCACTTTAATAGTACAGTAAACCTACAATAATTGTAACTAACCTAGCGATCGAAAGCTTGTATTCTCTCTCCCTCTCTTCATTTTACAGTAGTACCTGACGGATTAAAGTATATTAAATTATCTGACATTTTCGCAATCTAGTTGGACTATTTGAATTGAGTGATATTCATTTGTTCAAGAACGAATTTACCAGTCCATCAGACTCGTTATTGTAATATGTTAGGGAATGTATGCATGCAACAAACATTTCAAAATTATTTACTGCCTATATAGGCAGAACAATACACGCTTGATGCATGACATTACAGGTAAATCCTGGGTTTCGGTGCACCTAAAATGTGTCTATTTTTCTTAGCTCTTCTCCGTTAGAGTTAGGGCTAAAGTTCTTTGCTATTATTATATTTAGTCGCCTAAGGCATGTAAACACTTGCAAAAATTCATAAACCTTACGATAATCATAAACTGTCTAATTCCATTTTATTCAAATTACATGAAATGATTTCTATAGCCAATAAAGTAGTTCTCATGCCCAAATCCTTGAGAAAAAAAATAGCAATCATCAATTTTATTAAAAACAAACCTGATTTAATTCAAATGTAGATGTAGAATATTTAATGGACCTTTTACCTATATATTCCTCCGACCGGCATTTCTGTTTTTGACTTTAAACGCTGTTCCCGGTTTGAGTCCGGGTGTCGGGACCCGCCGCAACTTGGCAATGCGTTAATGGCGCTGCCGCTCACATATTATGTGAAAAATATAGTCCTCACGTTCCTGCAACGTTTCTTTGCCTCTTTCTTCTCCCGGCGACCACAAGGAATGTCACGCCATCTGTCACAGCCATACTTAAACTTTTTAGTATTAAAAAAATGGCCAACTTGGAATTTGCAATAAATGGTCTCTCAGTCATCTGCCAAGTGACTGTCGAGTAACTCGCAAGAAAAGTCCTAAGGAATATATACTGTACATGTGTACATACATTAGTAAAATATTTTATCTGAACTATAAGATTGATGTATCGTCTCCATACTTTAGTAGTCAACCAAATTTCACAGCAGCCGTACATTTTAACCGGTTTATCGGTGCTTCATCCGCGCACACATTCAGACACATGAAAATTCCATAATCATTCGACATCCGATTTTTTATATTTTTCAATCTTCTTTCGTGTTGCGTCTGGTTATCTGATGGTGTTTCATCGAACTTTTTTCAGTCGGCCACATTTAGAACAATGGCATAACCATTGAAAATAATAGGTAAAACATTGTAAATTGAGAAACATAGTCCTCACATTAGTTACCGGTAATCGGTGTAATAAGAAATGGTATACATGAACAGTAGTAGTAGCGGTCCTTATCTATCAATTCAATCGTATATAATTTCGTATATAATTTCTTCCTGGTAAACTATTGCATTTACATTTAATGGTGGAAAGCAGAAATCCAACACAAACCTTTGAATTGCCTAAAGAATAAATTAACAGGAAATTAATGAATATATTTTCGAACAAAAACTTACATGCAAAGGTGTGTAAATGATGTTATAATTTACAAATTAAGTTTAACTTCCGTTTGAAATAATTTATTTAAAAACTACGACACAAGAAAAGCTGAAATATATGAGTGAATTAAAGTCGATCTTCGGTGGTCTTAATAAAAATAGGCCCTATGCCATTACATATAAACTTAGACAAATGTATTCTAGCATTCGTGGTGAGGCAAAATTGTTAGATTATTTAATGTCACGACACAAAGATCGAACAGAACTGGTGGCTCCCCCTAATCCTATCTAGACCCAGTCGTCTACGGCTTATACATATAGCAATAAAACGTTTTGAAGCACCTTATGCATGGGACCAAACCCAACGTTCCCGTCCCATCGATTTTGCCGTCATTGCCTAATGATGCATAATCTCATTGCGCTCTCCCCCGAGCGTCGCCATATAACTGTCAAAATTTCATGGAAGCCGTTTCGGCTCCGACCGGTCGTTCTCACACCCGGACCCAACGTCGGGGAACGCCTACACCGCCCCCTATTGTCAGGAAACCTCAACAAATTCCATTCTAGAAACTCGGCAGGGTGGACGTGACCGCGTGATGCGGATTTATGTATTGAAAACGGACCCATAAAAATGGGTTTTCTGGCCATTCCCCTTTCTATAGTCGCGCCCATTCGATAAAAAATATCGACTAAACGAATTTGAAAGTTTACCGTTACGATTGGGGATGCTCCATTGCCAATATGTTGCATAATCCAGCATTTCATGGTCTACTCCATCTCCAGCCTGAAAAAGGAGACCAACTCTAGAACTACGAGTATATTATTTTTTATCTCACCTTTATTTTAGGTGCTTCATTGTTTAGGAACAGCGAGCAATCGATAATTTATTCGTCAAGTCATCCTCCATTGTTAACATTCAATCAGTAAAAGCGTTTTACAATGTGGAACAAAGTCTGTCGGGTTTTGTATATAATTCGGCGAATTATCAAATTTGCAGAACATTGTGTTGAGTTGTTGTTGCAGAACATTTCAGTTTGTGTGATTTTTTATTTTTCTGTAACCGAGCATGCGCAGAATTGCGCTTACCAATTAACTGAATTCGTGTTTATCAACATAACCAATTAATTCTTGACACATAACGCAATTCATTAAAAAATGTATCGATTGATATTTCAATAATTAATGTTCAATTAACAATTTTTGACCAGACCAAACAAAATTTCTGATCATTTTCATATATATGGGTGTCACTGATTTTGAAATTGATTGAAAGTTTGACGAATAAAAACAGGGCACTTCAATGATTGTTGTTAACATGTGCCAAGTTGTGTAAGTGATAAATTACATTTAATATCTAATTCCCAAACAAATATTAGTTACAGAGAAACATTTTGACATTTGTTGTCATACATTGCCATTTGATCAAGTTTTGAAAGATAGTCCGGAGTCTGTTCGTAATTAAGAGAATTTTCGGCAAAATTATTTTTAATCCTAAAACAGGATAGGCATCGTGCATTTCGAATGTGCCCCATGACTATGGAAAGCAGACTTCATTCCTGTTCTTCCATGACGAAAAGAATCACATTCGTATTATGGTAATATAGGAGCATTAAGGCTGTTGCATCACTTCACTGACGTTGTTCGTGTAATTTTCGCCGAGCCGCAATATTGTAGTGCGCCCACTGATCATATTTATATTAATTGCAATAGTTGCTTTTGGGAAAATTGTCTCTAACATGCTGGCTGATTGATTGAATGGCAATGCTCTCTCAACCGTATTTCCGCTACTCCTTTGTTATTGCGTTGATAAGATAGTCTGGGGGTGAGTAAAAAAATGAAAGTAAACCGTGAAACTGTGCGTTTGAACACGGGCTCGTTGTCTAGGTAGTTGGATGTGAATCCTTTGATGTTCTTGCTTGCTAAAAACCTTCACGCTCTGTCAAGAAGTAACGACCTCGACAGACAGATGGACTTCTATCTCAAGTGCGCTTAAATGTATGGGTTGCTATTGGTTAGTGTTCTTCGTTGGCGATTGCATACGGACTGATAATTGCGAGAGGTCTAAAGTGGACAATTGATATCTAAAATGGTTAGATCACTGGACCGGTAATCCAGAGATCAGTGGTTCGAGTCCCGGTCCGGTTCGAGAGTCTGTGTTTTTCGCAATTACCTGTTCAAATTAAACTACTATTTTTTTTTAAAGCGAGTGTGCCACTCGTGTTCGTCCTATTGATTCGGTTCTGTCCCGAATCGATACACTATCTCTGATAATTTATTATGCTAGAAAACATGTGAAAATATTAACAACTTCATGATAGATCAAAATAATTTATTGTAATGGAATAAACTATGTTCACGAAAAGCAGTTTAATTGTGTCTCGACAAATATCCGGTCAATCTTACTTCTGTATTCCTAAGACTTTTATTTATTTTTAAAACTCACATACTTCAACACAGTCCCGGACCACAGTTGATTTTCTATTTCAATCAAAGTCAAATCTGGCCCTTAAGAGGACCTACTTTAATAACATACAAGAATAAAATATTAACGATGAGAAATTCTGGGATTCGATAGAAGCGTAACACAAAATATATTCATTAAAAACGACATGCTCGTATTTTGATTTTCTTAATCGTGTGAGATATGACAAAACTAGTTTGTTGACAAAGTTCTTTTGACAAAATTAATTTGAAAACGCCAAACCGTGCTTGATTCTGCTATGTTATGACAATTATGCTATGATTATTGGAAATATAATCAAAAAGTACCAAAAGGAATGCAACTCGCGCTCAAGTCGTTACACATACTCGGGTCGATAATTGTGGCGGGCTCATTTTTATCATCAGGTGGCGGACATTTCGTCATTTTACTTATGATGCAACCTTATAAAATATTGTTCCAAACTCTTAAATTACGGCTTTAAGCACTGAGTAGGCTTTATTTCCGGTCGAACGCTTTCAGACCGTCTTCTTGTGACTACTTTAGTCGCACACTCGGGAATAATAAGAGTACCAAATAATTTCAAAACAAAATATTTTTCACGTAGAATTTCGTTCCACGACAATGATGAAATGGGCAACCAAATGGCTCTCACCATTTCAAAAAAGGTGTAAAGTGGTGTCGTTTTGGTTCGATCCATACTCCATCTAGTCGAGCCGCCACTTCCTCTATACACATTATACTATTCACAATTTGTACGAGCGACGGAAGCAGATCCCCGGACATTTCTTGTTTTGTTGTCGCGGCTGAACCACGTCCCAAAGGCGGCACGCGGGCAAAGGAAATCGTTCGCAGTGTGCTACCGAGCATACATAAGGACGCCACGTCGTGAGCCAACAATGTCCGTCGGTGCTCATTTAAAGAGCGGAACATGTGTCCCCCGCGTGATATGCTCACGTCCTCCGATTATATTATACATGTGGTGGTTGGTGGTGATGGTGGAAAAGCTCGTATTTTCACTTCCAAAATGTGTCCTCGTTGTGTGTCCGCCGCGTTTGTCCTTCGTGAAGACCCCTTTCCCATATATATGTATACGCGGGCCGCGCATTGTTCGTGACGCGTCCCCCCGTTCTGGGGGTTGACGGGGGACAAACGGGCAAACGGGGCCAACAAGACGAACACACGGACTTGGGGGTGACGGAAAACGGACAAAACGACAGATGACCATTCATGGATGTTATTCATGCGCTTGGGAAAGGTTGTTTACGAAGTAAAGCTGAAAATGTACAAGGTGTCACATAAGCGAGTCAAACATTCGCCCTCCCTCCGTCTCTCTAAAGCACATACACTAAGAAATAGACAGCAATTAAAGACTTGAACAAATTGTGCTTGACAATGTTGTTATTAATTTTTTTTCAACATTAAATTGCATTGAATCATTTTTTTTATTTCCCCATAAAGAACTTTAACTCGGCCTTTCGATATTTCTTCCCAATAATATGTTTTTTCAAATCAGATCGTTTTTATATTGCAAGCTTGTATTTTTATCAGAACTTAAATAAAAGTACCTTTGTGAAATTAGTTTGGGTTTCTAGGAAGAAGCTGAAATTGTTTAGAAGAACGAAATCGTTTAGTTTGTTAGTGATTTTATTAAATAAATAGTATTTTGTTTTAATTCACTGAAGTGTATATCACAACAGGAGCTGTTCCACCCCACTTGGTGCTTAGGCACTATGTGATAATTAATTTCATAATGTAATTGTTTGTTCAACTCATGATATTATTCATTAATTACTATTCAGTGTGCGCATGTGCATGCCCCCATAAAGATATTAAATTAATGTTGATCCTATTTCATTGGGTTAGCTCTTCTTTTGTTAGAAATTAGATGAAATTTCAGGTTAATCATTCCAACTGGTTTAATCGTAATGTTCACCTCTACGTCTTTCTAGTTTAGTTAATTCATTTTTTAAATAATAGTTTAATATTATTATTTTGTAATGTTGTTTCAGGGCTACAACATGTCTTTCGAGGTTTGAAGCTGGCGTGAAACTGTCTAAAATCTAACCGTGAATGAACGAGAATAACCCTTAGATATTTATGGGACTTAACACGGCATTTGTCGACAAAGATTTATCAACCAGATGTTGAGAGACCACCATTTTTTCCGTTCAGAGTTTGTAAATGCTTATTTGTAGAGATGCGAACCGAGATGGAGAGACCATCAGGGCCGCACTAATATTTTATGCTTGCCTACATGCGAAACATAAGCATTATATTTAGGCATTTCTGTCATTTATAAATCCGCTAGTTTAAGTCAATCGCACATTCGCACAAAGCGAGTCTGTCACTCTCCATTTAATCCGACGTCATCAAATAAACACAGTTGGATTCAATTATAATATATGCTCGTAATATATAGGGGGTGGATGTCAACGTCTAACAGGATTAAGATATACAGATGTCCAATTTTAAATTGAAGACGTTTAGCTCGGGTGGGATTAGATTTATCCATGTAACAGGTTTATAGCTGAGGGTGTATTTTATTACTGCAACCATGGCTTGACTGGTGATGTTCGTCAGATCGTCCGCCGCAGATAAAGCGCTGACTTTCGAAACTGTCGCTGACAAGTATGATGTGATAGTCAACTGGTGTATTGATTTTGACTTGTACTTTCAGATCGCTAAGCCGCTTATCTCGATCTCTTTCTGCCCTTGTCCGTGGTGCATGTTACAGAGTTTTTCCCCATTATATTCCCCTTTCAAGTCTCAAACGCTCCAAAGCCGCATACATGGGGTTACAATTGTTGCGTTTTTTTTGGTTCTATTCCCAAAAGAGTCATGAACGTCAACCGTGTATACAGATATAGACTGAATACACGTCTGTTGGTACTAGTTAGGAGTTAGGTCAAGTTTTTAAGGAAAACAAAGGTTAGTTTCAAAATTGACGTACTATATTTGCTTTTTTTAATTAAAAAAATTAAGGAACCGTGTAATTTGATATCAAAATTTCACGATCAGCTTCAATGCAATGAATTGTTTGTCGAAGCCGAAAATACTCATGTCAATAAGAAAATATGGAGAGTGGACTACAGCACTCAGGTTACGGCTACAAGATCATCGAATAACAAATTGGTTTTTTTTTTACAGAATAAATTATTATTATAAGATTTAAAAGTATTTCATTAAATTATTTTTCATATCACCTCTTTGTCCAAGAAGATATAATTCCACGTACAATTTGCTTAACCGATTTAATGATTAATCCATTGTGTTGGCAACTTCTCGTTCTCTAAATGCTTTAACTGGATTTTAGCATTCGTGAATAAAAATGAAGAGTGCTATAAAAATAAACAGTTCCATAATCTTTTTTTTAGATAAAATTAAACTATTAAACTATATATCGTCTCACATTTTGATAATGTTTTCCTATTCAAACAGATTACGTGGTGTGTGCCAAGATCCTAATATAGTATTTGCGTAACACTGATTCTCAACAAATTCTAAATCGAATGTACGTGTTTTGGAGTTACTGCTATCAAATCTAATCCATGATTAATACTCACAACCGAAACAACCGTAGTCGTACAATTTTGCCAAAAGCAAAAAGGATGTTCATCGAAGTTTTTGGTGAAAGTTGCCGAGAGAGAGAGAGCGAGTGCCTGCAAAGTGACCCGTTTAGTACAACACTCGAAACGGTGTTTGTCCACTGGTAAATCCTATTTGCCTAATACTTCACCCCCCAATAAACGTGGCGCTTAGGGGTCCAACATCTCGAAACATGCTTGACTCGGGAGTTTGCTTATCCAAGCGTCTGTTTGCCGGCCCATTCAAAGTCGACGTGGTTCTACTTATGTGTGTGACGACTGTGAAGTTTGCTAAGGAGACCGAAGGGGTCGAGAGGTGCAACTAGGGGGATAAGGGGGTTTTCAACAGATGGGGTGGTGGTGGTGGTGGTGGAATAGGTTGCAACCTATGACGAAAGGAGGTGAGGCATACGAGGGGTGGTTCGGGATGGTGATAATGATGCTGACTCGACGGGGAGGTGTATAGAGAACGACGGCAGGGCGCTGATTTTCTAAAAAAAAAAAAGTACAGCCTGAGCTAAGAAGAAATGCATTGAGTTGGTTAAGGGAGAGGTGTGTGGTGGTGGCGGTTGCGATGTAAACTGAGGGACAATATTTTCCCTGTCGTAGCTAGACCCCCAACACCCCTCATCTATCCTTTTGGGTAGTACCGTTTCCATCGGTCTCTGCGTAGAGCTACCTCCCCCCCTCATCCACTTCTTCTCCTACATTTCATCTACCCCCCCTCCAAATGTGCCCTTCTTTTCTGATGCCATCCTCTCGCTCTCTCTTCGCGTCTCCCGTACATACATATATATATATATGTGTGTGCCCAGAGTTAGTTGAATAGATTGTATTCGCGTTTAAAGTAATTGTCTCCTTGTCAATGTAGCTTTTTTCTTGAAGGCGCATTGTGCGATACGAAATGTCACAAAAGCCGACTGCTGCGAATGGCTGTGGGACACATTTGCCGAGGTCTTGTTAGGCCACTGTTGTATGCGTGTCGGCGGCTGTGCCTCTGTCCTTTGCCGCCCCGTGTCCTCGCTTCGCCTTTCCTCCTCCGTGTGGGGATGTGTGTGTGTGTGTGTGTGTGTGGACCGCGTGCAAAGAGGAGGGGGGGTTGTAGGAGTGGAGGGGGATGAAGAGGGGGTAGACAACTGCTAGATAGCTCGGGCCAAATGTGGCTCTATAGTTTATATTTTTTTTTGGTACGGGGGTGGCAGCTTAATGGAGCAACAGTATTGCCGCTCTCTCATTAAGCTATATTTACACTTTGTACTCTGAAATGAAATAATAACGAAATTGTCATCAAGCGACCTTTATTTCCTATTCTGTTACATGTTATCGGAATTCATTTGTGGTTTCAAAATGTGGCCCCCTCCAAATTTTCAGTTGATGGTCCCCCCTAACATTTTGCGTGTAGTCTCTCCTATACAATTCAGTATCGAATGATGCAGACAACATATTTCCTTTTTGCTCTTTATCTAAATACGTGTTGCTCACGCAACCTTCGCAAATTCAAACCGGACGCACAGCCATGACGACACCTGGGATCTGGTATATATGTCATTCAACAGATATTCGTGTTCCACCAAAAATGGCAGCTTTCTTTTTTCAGAGTAGAAAAATATTTTTGAACATATGACAAGTTGCATTAAAAGCAATATACAAAAATATCCATAAGCTTCCATCATATTTACCATCAAATTAGGCTCCTGTTTGGGCTGCTTTAAAAAGAAAACTTAATGCGTATAGACAAAATATCATAAAATATAAATTAGTCAAAAAAAAAAGTTAATGTATACATTCAGACTTAGTAGAAGGGTTTCCATTCTGAACTCAATCAGCGCGGGGATGTTGTGGATGAAAAATCCAATTTGGTTTGAAAGCTCAATTATTTTCTAGAATGCTTGTTTCCACCCAACAAATAAATCAGATTATGATTTAAGGCTCTGGGGGTTGAAATTCCAGTCCGGTGGAATTAAATCATCCGTCTCCAACTGTAATTCTCTGTAATGTAATATCACTTTAGGATTTTCTGTATCCCTCTTGGTGTCTAAGCACTATGTGAGGAGCACATTTTCACCAGTATCACGGGATCGAATAATCGAGAACCCACCCCGGGAATCGAACCCGGGACTTGCGCCTAAGTATATTGCGAAAGCTACTCGGAATTGTTGTGAGGGTTTATATAGAATGCGTATCATACATCCAATAATTGGTTCAGAGCTGTATAAGTAAAAACAATTAAGGACCGTTACAGTGGGAAATTATTTCAAAAAATGAAAGTTGTCGAAACAACAGTTGACGAAAACTATTTTTACAAGAAATAATTGTAAGCTATTATTTAAAAAATGAATTAACTAAACTAGAAAAATTATAAGAGTCCTTTCGTCTTTTCTCGTCCGACGCTGTCCCGGGCACAACTTTCATATTATTCTACATAATTAAGACGTCCTATTTTTTATTTTGGGAAATTATTTCACTTCTGTAACTCACTATTTTTTTTAGCACAGAGACCAAAATTGAACACGCCATCTAAAATTGATGCCTACCCTGCACATCTGATACTGTTTACTGAATACTGTAAAGAAGAACCTCGAAGGGCCTCGGTAGCTGTCAGATACTCGAGGATTTCGAAATACTGCAACCGACGGAACAATGACGGACGGATAAACCAACATTAAACTCATGACGTCATTTCTGGATTCGAATCATGTATTATGATGAGAGTATCAAATTAGTTAACGTATTCTAATCTGTATGTATCTCAAAGACGGTTTTGTTATCCGATTTTGATAAAAGAGATAGTAAAAGAAAACACATGTTGCGTCCTCTTTTGTTATCAATGTTTGACGGACTCATATTTTTGGTCATGTAAAAAATGGAAGAAAACTAGTTTTTATGTGCAAGAGTAGAACATGTATGTGCCACCAACTAGTTTTGATATCTATTAAAAAAAATAACTTCGTGTGCCCACCGATAATTTGTTTCTCAAATCGTTTTAAGATGTTATAATTCTGTTTCATAAAGATTTTATTTTTACCATAGAGTATTTCAATTTTATAAAGAGTTTATAAAGAGTAGCAACAAGAAAACAATTGCATGCAAATATATGCAATGTCATTGGTGGATGATTTTCTTCGTTCGATATTAAAAGTAATCAATATAGTAGGCCTACACGGTTTAGACCCTCACTCATTTATCGTCCTTTTAAACTCGCCTCACTAAAACTCATGAATCACGACGGTAATGGATGATATTGTGAAAAGGCAAGCTGGTCTGTTTGATGTGAATAGATCCGCCGTAACGTCAGCATGTGGGGACCACTGAGTCCTAGGAGCTCTCTCTCTCTCTCTTGCAGTAGCTATATATTAAAACGAATACCCTGGACCTACGACTAGTACTCTCGTACCAATATTGTTTGGAGAGACCCCCGCTTATCTTCAAATAATGTAAATTTGTAAAATTATAGCTCGAACAAGCGTATAGATAGATCACGACCATCATGGAAACATAGCGCGTCCACTGCACATCGTGTTTAAGGTACTAGGCCATAGGTTCCTCTGTTTCCGTAAGGATGGAGCTGTAGCGTGGTCTAGGGGAGGCTTTGTACGCGCGCCCAATGTGGTCACCGTTATAGTCAAGGTCCATTGATATTACAGTTTAAACTTCCAGCGTTCCATATACATTATATTGGGGCATCCTCATAATATCTGACATGTACCCATATCTAGCTAACCGATCTCCGTTCACTATAAGGGTGACTTATTGGTACCCTATGGGCTAGAATCAGGACTATTCAATACCTTCTGCGGTATATAGGCTATATCGAAGTATCGCTGCGTGTATATGTATATCAATATATATATGGTGCTGGTCCCATAGACGTTGTATTATTATATGGGAGAGCGAGAGAGAGAGAGCTAGAGGGGAGTGTGGATGGAGGTTTTGCTAATAGGTTGGTTTTTGCTCAGGGAATCGTGAGGAGGCTCATTGATCAGGGGCGTTCGCGTGTAAGGCAATATCTTGGTGGCTTTTGTGTTGGTGCAACGTCGTGTGGAGACCGCATGGCCCCCGTTTGGCAACGGGCGGACGCGGGCCAATTACATTGTGTATCAACAGCACACACACACAGAGCACGATTCGGGGGATATACGATTACGGGTCCTGTCGTTCGTGGCTTCTACGCGTGGTGGCGACGAGCAAGCTATAATTTATGAAGAGGTTGAAAGAATATTTGGAATATAATACGAAATGGTGAAAATATAGATTTTTTTTAGAAAGGATCGTGACGAATGTTTCGTCGCTAATCAATGAAATGAAATTATATAGAATGATCAATGTTTTATAATGTTATGTTATGTTTTCGTTGAGACATCTCGGCAATTCCAAGTAACAATTGATAATATTTCATTTTATTTGTGGGCATAAAGTTTATTTTTCGTATCAAAAGCTGTAGATTAAAAAAAATAGATTTTGTAACTCATTCGACGTCTAATAAAGTTCTAATAAAATAAAAATATTTGAAATAGTAAACAATTCGGGTAATTCTTAATTTGATAAACGTTTAATTGCTGTATGAATTATTAATAATATATTTACTGTGTGAATTATTATTCAAATTAAATTGCATTCAATTGTCGTTGACAATTCATTGAGCTTTGTGAAAATATAACATGTATTTTAAATGATGCGCTTTGATAAAAAAGTATAGTATTTTTTACAAACAATTTATATCAAATTTGTTGACCCATACAATTTAATGTTTTAAATAATTTATTTCCGAATGGTAATGCTGCGATTTATTTATTCCCTCTTCCAAAAACATTTTTAAAACATGTTTTGCGTTTAAAACCAATTTACATGAGTTCGCTGAACTAAACTAAAATGGTCTAAACTAAAAATCTAGAATAATTGTTTGGACTGCAATCAAGAGTCGACAACAAGATCGTCGATAAACAACGTTTATTAATCTTCAGGAAAAATTAAGAAATTGTAGATTTGCAAAATTCAAAGATAAACGTCACAAAAAAAACTCACAAACGCAAATCGCAAATCGACAATGTCTTAATTTTTCACGAACATCAGAACGATCTTGTTGTCAACTCTCGATTCGAGACCAAACAAAAATAATCGGCTTCATATCTAAATACCATTTCAGATTTATGTCTGAACAGTTTAGCAGAGCTAACGTGGCAAAAACGGCAATCAATCGACTTAAATACAGTATATTGCCTTAAAAAATAAAAATAATAAATTTGAACATTTAGTGACTCCCCTGTTCAGCAGGGTAAGTCATTCGGCTTATTTGTGTGGTGTTCAGTATATTTTTTTTTAGAGTGTTTTAATTTTGTTGATAATTTCATCGAATTTTGATAACATGCATGAGCGAGGTGTCCCATACCTTTCATGCAACAGTCTCTCTCGTAAATCAACAAATATACCGTACGATTTTTGCCTACTTTAAATTCTTCTATTGGTGTTCCTCCCCTATCTGACATAAATTCATTACCATCCGCTCGAATGCGTACCTCTGCGATGGTGAATACATCACCATTCAATATCTCCGACAGAGGAGGAGAAGGGGGGGGAGGAACCCAACCCGCGCGCCCCCTCGTCAAAACCCCTCCCCCTCCCTACCTTTCTTTTCATCCAACTTCGCGTCCCACCCACAAGATCGCGTTATTATCCTCTTTGGCATGAGGTGCCGACCCCCTAATCACCAATCAATGGGGTCCTTCAGCGAAAGCCAACTGATTAAAGCCGGCAACAACAACCACCGCTAACGAGTTTTGAGCGTCAAGGTATATTGGATATACATAGCGTACGGGTTAAGCCTGGCGCCATATGGCAAAAAACATAAAGGAAGATGGCAATGCGCATTTGAGGAACAAATATAGAGGAAAGCGAGTACCGTATTCCTGAACCTTAATCAAACAAGAGTGGATACAAATATTGGTTGCTGGAGGAAAGAAAATCCAAATTATTTAAGAAAACTAATCTTGGTAAGTGGCATCGGAGACACTAAACTCTGCTACTCAGTACTCACTCAATACATGGGGGGAGGAAATATTTTGCGTCAACTTAACATAACTAATTTCTAATGAATGACGTTGAAAATCGGATTAATTGAATCTGAAAATATTCAAATTTGTTTGAATTGGGTGATGCTTTTTCTACAGTTGTAGTGCAATTTATTTATCAAAATTAGATGTATATTTCAAGCATACTGTAGCCCATACAATATGAAGAATATATGTGTATATAATTACGAGAAGAAAATTGGATACGAATTCTGAACACACGGAACACGCGGAAAAATGGCAACAAGTAATCAAACCACTCCAAATGTTGGTACTCCATTTCAATTCGAAATGCTATGCGGTCAAAAGACGTCGACGCAGCAGCTATCAGTTTGTACATTTTGGGTATGGTTATACTGTTATACAGCAGTGCCATCTGGCATCTATCAGATAATATCTACACTGACTAATCATACTCAACTCAAGCGTGCCTGAAAGGGAGCGTTAGACATTGACTTGGGGCGCGAGTCCATGACCAGTGACATGAAACTACTCAAATGTGTTTTAAATACGAAAAAGTCAAGCGACCGGTATTCCAGGAAAAGGTCTGCAATCTCGATAGCAAATGAATCCCCAATCTCAAGTCCAATTCAGATAACTCAAGAACGTCGTTAAAGCCCCTGCCGAAATGCTTGACGCGTATTAGCCGCAAGACGTCATATTGTCCGCGGATCGCGATTCAGCGGATCAAACGCGATCAAAAACTGAGAGAGAAAAAAATACTTTCGCAGAAGAAAGCGTTCATCGAAAATCCTCAACCACACAATCACCCTTAACCGCCTCCTGCCACCTGGCGACACCGTCCCGGGGTTGTCCTAGACTTATAGGAGAGAGAGAGAGCGGGCGGGACCCAAAACTCAATGTGTGTGAGAGAGACCGCGCTCGAGCCGCTTAATCGCTCGGGACGCCTGGGTTCGCCCCCGCCGGCCCCCATCGGCCCCCATCGGCCCCCCCTCCTCCGGCATCAACGCGGCGCGCTCCCCCGCCATTGACTGTCGCTGAAGCGAGTTGGCTGTGGGCCGAGACGACGCTTTGTTAGCAATCGGCACGGTGTGCCCTAGCTCACCGCCCCCAAAGTCCGCATCGGTCCACCTCCGATACCGCCCCGAAATCCGCCCTTTTCGGACCGGCCCACTTTTTATATTTCAGAACCGTCCAACCACCCCCCAACCACCACACACACATACATACAGTACTATACACATCCCTGGAAACCAACCGAAATCACAACCCCCCCCCGTCCTCCCGTCCTCCCAAAAACCCCACGATCAACATTCGGCTACTTGGTGACGCGATGGCGCGGAACAAACGTTCGGGAGAACCGTTACCTTCCGCCTCTTACCCCTGAAGAATACTTAGTCAAGGAGGTGAGAGGAGGAGAGGGTGGGGGCGGATTGCCGATCGAGGGGGCGATCTTATATTTATGTATATATGGGCAAAGGTGTATATAGGCTTTATGGGGCTTAAATGGATCGCCGACGATCATATTTGTGGGAATTTTTTTTTTAGAAAAACCGTGGAGTGATGGCTGCAGCAGTAAATTTGCTTACCGAATAGCTTCTGTACTATCTATGTTGAACATCACACTTAACCTTAAACAATATTTAATGTAACAGTCTATAAAAACAAATGGTTTTGAGATTCTTTAACATTACATTGGTCAATGGCAGCGTAACGATTTAACAGAATGCACAGTTAGTTATAATTTTGCTCCCAATTCAGAACCACAACTCAAAATAGATAACTTAATTAAAATAGAAACTTCTGTGTTACTTTATTTCTGCTAACCACAAATTCAACGTTTACAAATAAAACCCATACATCCATAAATGAGCAATATAATGATACTTTATTCCCTTAAACAGATCAGATAAACATTCAGATACATGTATACTTTCAGTTCATTTACACATTTCCAGTAATCCGCATACTTATTTCATCTGCACTGAATCACTGTCCTCAATTACTTTATCACATCCATTCTATCGTTTCTCATATCAAAACACTACTGTACACAAGTCTCAAGGTAACCTTTAATTTACCTGCACATTCCTTACTTCCTCCTTAGGAAATACAATGCTCCCTTTTCATATTTCACACAAACTTCCCCTGGCATACCTGTCCTTTACATATGTTGAACCTTTCTGAATTTGCAACGCAATCAGTTGAAACCGCAAATCTTTTATCAATTGACGCCACACTACATTTGAAAATAACATTTTCCTCTCTTCATGGCCTCCCCATGCCCTCCATATTAACACTTTTACTCTGTTTATCACCGCCAAAGCCAAAGGCAAATCCTCCTCCCTTACTGGGATAAAATCTCCTTCCACCGCCATTGGATATGTCACTTGGCACTTAAATATTTGGATAACCTTATCTCAAATCTTCTTTACCCTCCTGCAATTCCACAACCAATGAACTATTGTATTTGTTCTCCTGCACACCAAACACTTGTGTCTTTTTTGCCCAATGTTGAAGTTTACTTTGTATTTAATACACCCGTAAACCAAACTACCTACACTCTGCTAAAAATAGTTGGCTCCTCAGTATGAACTTTATTAGATGGTGTTGTTAGAGTTTACTATACACCGGTAATTAGATGGTGTTGTTATAGTTCAGTGATTGTGTTACTTTATTTCCAATACAAACAAATTTCAAAGCAAACCAATTTCAATACAAACAAATTCCAATATAACCACGTCATTGTACTGAAATCGTTTCCACAGAATCCATGTACAAAGATTATTCACATTTCCAAAATATGTTGTTATAGTTCAGTTCAAATGTTATTTATTTCCTTTTTAACAACATCGTACACACACAATTATCACTTTCATGAACAAAACAATCATTTTCTTGAACAAAATCAATAGCAACTATAATTAGTTTAGTGTCCTTACAATTGAACAATATGAAGTATCAATACTTAAACATTTTTCCTAACAACCCTTTCATACTGTGAGCTTGTTGGAAGTTCCTCGGTAGTTTTGATATTTGATTTCAAGATATTAGCAATTTCAAAATTCATCTTTACAATAATATTTTTTCGAAATTAGATTTAAGTAATTAGAGTTATGAGTGTTACGAGTGCCCTAGACTATCACCATCCGCATTTTGGACTAGCGCAAATAGGGCCGAGCAATTCAATAAAAAACCGCTCATGCGAGAGAGAGGTGAAAAAGCTCCATCTTCGGTAATCATTCGAAGAGCATGGCCGCCCGGCAGCGCCATCTATAGTTACGAGTGAGCAACTGCATTCTCGTATGTCTTCGCTGCAA
>JAQGBY010002931.1:0-20951 GCA_034698785.1 Mycogona germanica | reverse complement strand
GCTTAAGCACTATGCGAGGAGGAACGACCAGTACCCCGGGATCGAAATTTTCGAGAGCCCGCGCCGGGAATCGAACCAGGGACAGCCGAAACCACAGTCGGTCACTAAACCAACTGGGCCACGACGAGTCGTACAATTTTTGACAAATCGAAACATGACTGCATGGGCTGACAATAAAAGTCAGAACTGATTGATGAAAGTGTCAAAATTGGGCGCAGCAGACACCATTCAGTGGTGTCTGCTTCACCCAACGACCACTAGGTGCACTAGTGGCACACACCAACTGTGGCAACCAGGGGCAGCACAGTTTGGCGTCAGTCCAAAAAACGCCATTTGCAACAAACTGATGCCAAATTTTCATCGTCCAGAAAATTCGGGAAAAACGAGTGCAATTTTGGATTTAAAATGTGCACATCAAATTTAAATAAATTCCAAACGTCCCAGGGAATTGATTTCGAATTGGAAATTAGACAGCAGATAGGCCTAATTCTGGGTTGGGAGTTTTTTTTTGTTGCTTCCAATCAACTGTAGTCAACCGCACTACAGGCTTTATGTCCCCCTCATGGTGCTTAGGCACTTTGCGGGGGAATGATCAGTACCCCGGGATCAAAATTTTTGAGAGCCGCATTGGGAATCGAACCCGGGACTGCCGCAACCACTGTCTGTTGCTAAACCAACTGGGCCACGATGAGTTGTGTTGTGTTGGTGAATAATCACACTCTCACAACTCTGGGTTGGTTGGTGGTTGGTGAGAATCAATCCCACCAGTGCATACTTAAATAGTGGTGCTTCTGTAGCTTAGGCAGAAATGATGGTGTGAACCTTCCTCAGCCAGTGGATAGGCTCTGAGCACAATACCCACAACAGTGAAAACTTCCAATTACACTCCAGCTTCAATTGCTTTCAAACAGTTCAAAGTTAAGAAGAAAATTTTAGAATTGACATTTGGAAAATTGAACTTTTGACTTGTGAATTTGAATTTAAATTTGTTTTAAGATTTCGGTACTGTTTTATTTAAAGTTTGGAAAAATAAAACAACGTTATGTGCTGAATCTAAACACGGTCCAATTTATTGTGCATTAGAATAAAATTGTCACGGGACAAAGTAAGTTAAATTCTGACATGGTGCAGTTGCTGCAGGATGACGAAAATGTGGAAGCCTATGAAAATGAAAGTTCTCTTGTGTATGTGCCATACAAAGTGATCCATGCAGAGATAACATGACTCTTGTGCCGAGTGGTGACCTCAATGACATGATTAAAGTTTTGGTCTACAACAAGAAGATGGCACACAAGTACCACACAATGAAAAAGGCTGACACAATGGTTTGCTGAATAGAAAAGACAACTGTTGCAGCTGAGATGGAAATTGATTTGGATGAAGATGAAATGGGCAACGATCAGGAAGAGACGGATGTGACATTGGCAAATGGGAGAAGGGAGAAATTCAACGGCCCGCATTTCAATGGAATTCCTAATTCAAAAGCTGCCAATGAAACATCAAACGCTTTTGCTTTGCCATGCATAGGAGGATCGATGCAGAATGACTACAATGGGTTGTTCATCTCCACTCCTGCTGCCCAGACTCAGAGAGTCACATTTTCACCTGATCAACTAATTCAGCTCATCACTCGTATAATGGCAAACAACTCTCAGAATGTCATGGCACCAAAAATTGAGATAGCCAATGTTCCAGACCTCAGCAGATCAATCCCCACATTTAATGGTTTGTCGGGGAAGAGGCCAGGGAATTTGTGGCAATGGTTGACAGTCACCATTCTGTCAAAGTGGGATCCGATCCACATCACTTGTGTAGCTGCCGGACATCAAATTAGATAATAGCATTGATGAAGTTGTCACCAAGGTGGATAAAGACTTCACAATGAAACAGTGTGAAGGGTTACAAATGATTCTAGGAAATAACCACCTCACGTTCACCTCTGGCAACGATACACTTGGATGCTTCCCCCACATGGAGCACACAATTGAGCTCAGGGACAACATTCCTGTTGTATGTCGCCCGTACCACTGTTTGCCTGCGGATCGACAGTTCTTGCACGACCAAGTCAATTACCTGAAGATAAAAGGTGTCATACGGGAGAGCAATTCGGAATACGCTTCTCCAACCTTGGTTGACTATTAGCCACACCACAAGTCAACCCCGTGCCGCATGGTGCACAACTACTGGCAGCAATGCTGACCATAGATGATGTGCTCGACAAAGTCACAGTGGAAGGTTCTTCAATGTGCTGGATGTCAAGATGGCTTTCCTAATGATTCGAATGAGGAAGGATGGCATTCTGAAGACTGCATTTGTGACTCCGGATGGAAAATATGAGTACATGAGGATGGCATTCTGATTTTTCAAAGCTCCACAGACAATGCAAGTGGTCATGCACAAAACGTTCCATGGCATGACAAATATGGCAACTTATGTTATATTGGCAATTTAATGTGCCTCTCACATAGGGCCTAAGCTCTGAGAGGGGTACAGAATCTTCCTGTTGTGATCCGTCACTTCAGTGAAAAAAAAATATTGAAAAAATATGGATGATGTGGGACAAGAGTCTCCAACAATCAACAGCATCATGGATCTGCTTGACGAAGCACTCAAACGTGTAGTGACCAATGAACTGAAGATGGACCTAAAGAAATGCCAAATTGCTTCACGTGAGGTCCAACTTCTGGGTTACATCGTGATGGTTGAGGAAAGAAAGCCAGACCCAAAATGTGTGGCTGACATCGACAAGTTCCAACCTCAATGGGATGCCAAACATCTATATTTGTTCTTGCAATTCGCCAACTACTTTTGCAAGTTCATAGAATGAATTCGAAGATGATGCTACCACTCCAACGTCTGTTGGACAAGGACACGAAGTTCCGATGGTCTAATGAATCCCAAAGCATCGTGGACAGACTGAAAACAGTCCTGAGAAATGCTCTGGTCATTGCAAGTTTTTGTCCGTTAGCACCAACCACGCTTAGAGTTGATGCATCGCAATCGGGATTAGGAGCGATGCTTCTACAGCTACATGATGGCATCAAGTGTGTCATCAAGTTTGCGAGCAAGGCTCACAACAAACATGACACCAACTTGCACACAAACATTTTGGAGTGCATGGCTGTGCAACGGACTGTGACTGAGCAATTTGCTATCTACCTACGAGAAGAACCAGCAGGCATTGTCTTATCCGACAACTACAGTGTTGTATACACAGCGCGTCTGGGCAAAGTTAATCGTCAATTTGCCCGATGGATACTCGTTCTCACTGAATATGATTTCCGAGTCGAACATCGAAAGGGATCATCAAACGCCGTGGCTGATTCCCTGTCATGTCTCGTGACTGCAGAAACCTTGGTTTGCATGGTTGTAGTCCACGTGTCTTTTGAAAGACTGACAATTCTGCAGGAGTTGGACATGGAATGCCAAGCCAAGCGATGCATTGCTGAAGCCAGCAAAAACAGTGGCTTCACTCTACGAAATTGTGTGGTGATGCGTGTTGACAGCACAACAGGCACCCAACATTTCAAATATTGGTGTCATCGATGCTGTGAACCAACATCATTGCCATGTGTTATGACAAATCAGGACACATGGATTGCGAAAAGATGTTACACCGAATGAGACAACATTATTGGTGGCCAGGAATTGCATGTGAAACACAAACTTACGTGGTTCAGTGTGATGTGTGCCAACAAATCAATCAGAGCTCAGTCAGAGCCAGAGGTGTTCTCCTGCCACTTCGGATCCCTCACATTTCAAATGAGGTAGTGTCCATTGACCACATCGGACCACTGCCAATGGAAGGGAATCAACTGTACATTATATTGGTGATTCACCATGCAACCCCGCTATATTACTGCAGCCGCCATTTGAGGCACATCAGCCCTAAAATTTATTAACTTTCTTCAGTACTCATGGATCATGCTATTTGGAGTATGAGCTGTCATCATTTCTGATTAAGGAAGGGGCTTCATGAGCAAACAGGCTCAAGCTTTTTATCATCTCTTTGGGATAGAGCAGGTCACCACAACCACGTATTGGCATCAGGCCAACGGATTGGTGAAACGGATTGTGAAAACCATGAAGCAGTGTCTTCGCAAATTGATACTGTCATGTCATTCATGGGTCGAGTCACTCAGCAAGGTGGTTTTTACCATCACACAAGCCACCAGAGTTAAGCGAGATATTCACCATTCCACCTAATGCATGGTTATAATCCAAACCTGCCAGGCGAGCCAAACATTGCCGTGATCAGCGAGGAGTTAGAAGAAGCGGAATGACTATGTCAACAGGATATAGATCGTGCAAGAGCCACTGCAAATCTGGAGGCTACCACCTTCTACCAAAACAATCGATACAGCTCCAATGCCAACTTGCCAACGTTAAAAGTGGGTGACATTGTGATATATCCTCTCAAGCCTTTCACCAATACGTTGTCACCGTACTTTGATGATCTCTTTGAAATAACGAGATTCATCGATGACAACACAGTGAACTTATGTCGAGTGCAATAGGTGCCGGGCCATCAAAATGAGAAGGTAGCAAACGTACAACAACTATGATGGTACCAGTCAGTCGACGACAATGGCTTCTTTATTACAGGGTTCTTGTTTGAGCCACCCCAGCATGCAGATGAAGGTGCTACCTATGAGCAAAGTGACGAGATGTCAGATGACAATTCTGAGTCAAGTCACACAACTACAGCTGCAAATGGGGATGACGATGGAGAAGAGCCACCCGACTGTTACCAGGTCCAGACAACTGTGGCCCAATTGCAACACCACAAGGAGGAACATCCGGACCAAGCAAGCAGGGTCCGACCTCAATGAAAATGCAATCCACTGGTCCACTTCAAGGAGTACAAGATGGACAGTAACTTGTCAGACGAGGACAACACCAACGATTGACGAGGCCAAGCATGCGTGGCCTATTCTGCTAGCAACCAATACCTGACTGTCAGTGACATGGACAACATGAACAACTCCAACTACAATATATATATATATATATGACTTGTCGTAGCCCAGTCGGCATTGCTACTGGCTGTGGCTTGGCGGTCCCGGGTTCAATTCCCGGCACGGGCTCTCGAAAGTTTCGATCCCGGGGTACTGGTTGTTCCCCCTCACACAGTGTCTAAGCACTATGAGGGGGATGTAAGGCCTGTAGTGCGGTTGACTACAGTTGATGGAAACAAAATAAATAGACCCACAAGCAGCCACAGATGGGGCCTATGGCGGGCGGGGGTTATATTTGGGAAATTTAACTTTTGACTTGTGAATTTGAATTTAAATTTGTTTTATGATTTCGGTACTGTTTTATTTAAAGTTTGGAAAAATAAAACAACGTTACGTGCTGAATCTAACAACGGTCCAATTAATTGTGCATTAGAGTAAAATTGTCACAGGACAAAGTAAGTTACATTCTGACAGAAGAAAAAAGTGTGAACCGATATTCTTAAAATGTTAAATGTTTTCATTCTTTTATGACCTTTTGTTTATAGCTTGGTGGAGATGTTTATGAGATTAGGTTAAAAAGTCAAAGATTTGTCAAATTAATCGCCACCAAATCTATATATATAAAAATGAATGTATGTGAGTATGTGAGTATGGGTGTGTAGTCGTTATAGACTCGAAAACTACTGGACCGATTTCGATGAATTTTTTTTAAATCATTGGTCATAGTTCCGGACACATTGTTACGAAAACAAAAATGTCTAGACATCATCAGATCACTATCAGATCGCTATCGATCATCAGATTGCATTAACCGCGATTCCCAAACCTGCATTTCCCTGCAAGGCTTCCAGGTGTGCTCCCCCACTCACTCAGACAAACCTTCAACCTCTTTCTCTCTTTTGTTCTTCTCGCTGACGTCGGTTCAGAACCCCCTCCCCGAACCAGATTGCACCCCGACAAATCCAAATGCACCACGACCAATCCGGATTGCATGGTCACGTGTGAACTCCAATCTGGATCACACAGTAACGTTTGCACTCCAAATGGGAGGGCCACCTGCAGACCGCAGAAAAATGATCCAAACGACGAATTAACACATTCTCACTAGTAATTCTCATAAGCAAATATTAATTGTGTAGTTTCACCGTTGGGTGAGTGAAACTACACGATTAATATTTGCTTAATATTTGCATTAATGAGTGAGAATGCGTTAATTCGTCGTTTCGTTTTCTGCGATCACGTGACATATGGAACCAGATTGCACCCCGACAAATCCAAATAAAAGCGACAAAGCACGGTAAAGCAACAAACATGGGAAAGCGACAAAGCACGGGAAAGTGGGAAAGCACGAGAAAGCACGGGAAAACATGAGAAATCACGGGGAAAGCAGGATAAAAAATTCCCGGGACAATTGTTTGCACGAGGTAGTGTGACCGAGCAGGCTAAAAAATTCCCGGGAAAAAAGGAAAAGGGAAAATTGTGTGCACGAAGTAGTGTGACCGAGCCATTTAACTGGAAGCCACAGCAAGGCGTGGCCTGGGTCAGCTAGTATGTTATATTTTTTAATCATTAAGTGTTGTTATATAAATTTATTATCCTAACAAGGGAATATTGCTTTTCGCAGCCCCTGTATTATGTTCTGTTATCATTTGTGCTACTTTTATTCAAAAACAAAAATTGTTTTATCATAGAATAAAAATACTGTTCTTTTTTTATTCTAACCATGTCTACAGCCTTATATTTCATTTAATATTTATGCTTATGTTCTCACTCACTTAGGAAAACCAAGTGCCCTGTTTGCATGAAGTTTTCGGTTTGCTGAAAATAAAACAGGAAAACATTTATTAGTATACACTCTACACACAAACACATTTTAAACCTCTAACACAATAAATACACTTTAAAATATAATATACATTTAAAATTTCACTTACCTTGCGCACTTAGATCCACACTTCCACACAATCTGCGCCACTCATCACTACATTCTTTCCACACCCCTATTAAATAGAATTTAATAAACATTTATTAGTTCAACTTCTTTGGCCCACACACTTAAAATCCTTCTGCCCTTATAAAACCAACCATTTTAACTCAACTTTGTCAGTCAATTGAGGTAACTTGGCCCAGGCTCTCTCTGACTTGGAAAATGGTAACATTCAGTGCCACTTTATTAAAATTCGCGGTCCTACTTTGAAGCATCCTTTTGTCCATTTGTAACAGATTTGACCAGTCTCGATAGTGTAATGATCGCCTTCTTAAAACCACACTTAAAATGTTCCCCTGATCATCTCGCTTTGCTGCATCGCACCAACGTCTTACCCAGTGTGGTGCTTCGTGTGTGGTTCTTAAAACCACACTTAAGACATTCCCCTGATCATCGTGCTTTGCTGCATCGCACCAACGTCTTACCCCGTGTGATGCTTCCCTGCCTCAACATCTTCAAGACACCCAACCATCAAGGGGTTGCTTCTTACATCCGTCGATAGTTCTGCCATCGCCACTTACCCCCACTTCTTAATAAACACCATAATTATTTTTCCCCATGCTATTTGTTCATTTATTAACAACATTTTATTATGCACCCTGTAGCCTGTAGGTTATTGCACCACATAATGAAACACAGCTACACAGTTACACTTTTTACTTCAGCTGGCCTTGAATATTTTTCCAGCTAATGCACTGTTGAGTCATGATGAACTAGTTTTTATAGATGCTTGCTCTCTCAGCTCTCTCAAAACCTGGTTCAGCTCTCTATAAAACCTGGAACAACGTGATGCAACATGGTGACAGCATTAATGTTTAGCCAATTCTATTGCTGGTTGTGTTCTCTACTTATGTCATGATGTCATGTTGTGCAATGGTATTGCTAAATCCTGGACTGAAGATCTGGTTTTGGTGCAGCTCAAGAGGCTGAGGAAAAGTATAAAAGCCTCAGCACCATCACTAGGTTCTTCATTCTGTTTTTCTGCTCTGTTGTGAGACAATCTTTCCACTGGCCTGTTGAGTTTGCTCCAGTCCCAGGAAACCGGTCCAGATACTAGCAGAACCAGTGTTCCAGTTGCATCACTATTATCAACATTTATAATCCATTATTTTATTACTATATTTTCCAGTGCTACTGTCTTACCCCTAAGGTCACGCCTTCGGCACTGGACAGACATGTAGGTGGACAACTTTTGGATCTGGCTGGCCCTCGTCATCCAGCAGGGTGTGATCCAGAAGCCAACTATCAAGATGTACTGGTCCACCAGTGAACTGGCCGCCACCCCCTTCCTCTGGTGCTACATGTCTGAGCCCTCATTCAGTCTCATCACCCAGTTCCTGCACTTTGTACACAATGCCACCATCCAGCAGGAGAAGACCCACCCCTGTTGGAAGCTACACAAGATCTGGCCAGTGCACCAGGACATGCTGGACAAGTTTCGAACTGTGTACATGCCAGACTGAGAAATATCAATAGATGAGAGCCTGCTCCTGCACAAGGGCAGCCTTGGCTGGAAGCAGTTCATGCCACTTAAGTGTGCCATGTTTGACATCAAGCTGTACATGCTATATAAGTCCAGCATCGGATATGTCTGGACCTCAATCATCTACACTGGAAAATGCATGGCGCTCAGTGACAAGTACCGCAACAAGCCAGACTGTCCAGGTGGTGCTGACCCTGCTGGATCTGCTGCTGGACAAGGGGCACTGCCTGATGGCTGACAACTACTACACATCCCCCTACTTGTCCGACCTACTTCTATAAAGAACAAACTCCTATGGCACTGTCCGGATCAACAGAAAGGACCTGTCACCTGGACTGAAGGCCACTAAACTCAAGCAGGGCGAGATGGTGGTGTTCCAGCTGGGCAAGTTGCTGGCCATCAAGTGGTGGGACAAGAAGGACATCCACATCCTGTCCACCATCCATGACTGCACCTTCCAGGAAGTGTAGTCCTGAGGAAAGGTGCTGTCCAAGCCCAAAGTTGTTGTGGCTTACAACCAGACCTGGTTGTAAGGGTGGAGTAGACAAGGCTGACCAGTGCCTGACATACTATGACAGCATCCGGAAGAGGAGCCGGGTCTTCTACAAGATCTTCCGGCACCTCATCAACTAGGCCATCTTCAACTCCTTCACCCTTCAGAAAAAGCTGGGTGGCCCAGCCAAAACACTTCTTGATTTCCACCAGCAACTTGTGAAATCAATAATCCTGGCGCACTTCAAGAGTGAGATGTTTTTAAGCGAAAAGAAATTAAATACTTTCAGAAGTTATAAGCTGCTTGTTCCATATTCTCGATTTTTAAACTTAACTGCATTTGGACAACTTATTCTCAATGTAAGCAATTAATAGGAGAAAGTTAACTCAAAATTAATTTATAGTTGAATTAAAAATGTCTTCGAAATTGAATAAGCCACTTAATTGCAGTGTTTTTACAAGATTTATGCAAATGAGAGAAAATGAAGGAAGGAAGGAAGGAAGGTCTGTGACAAGCAGAGAGGAACATCCTTATTACCCCTCTGCTTGTCTTCACTTATCACCTCAATGAGATGAGAAGGTTTAAGGTCGCCCCCTAGTTATGCGAAGCAGGGAACTATGAAAGTCCTTAACTATAAGTAAAATCGTAGCTCAGTTGGTTAAGTAACGGACTGTGGTTCGGCGGGCCCGGGTTCGATTCCCGGCGCGGGCTCTCGAGTATTCGATCCCGGGGTACTGGTGAAAATGTGTCTCTCACATAGTGCCTAAGCATCGAGAGGGGTACAGAATCTTCCTGTTGTGTCCGCACTTCAGTGAATTAAAAAAAAATTCATCTTTTTCCAAGTTTTAAAGAAAAACATTTGATTGTTTCATGAGTCACTTCAAGTTTTGATGAGTCGATGGCTTCCGGTTTTTATTGTTATTTATTGAAAGCGCACAATATGAAAGACACTTGTGAACGCTACAATCCTAGCGTTGAAAGTGAAAAATGTTATGCAAATGAGAAATAACAAAGGAAAATTGATGTATACTACTTCAGCATACTTTCGGTCATATTCCTTCATATAGAAACAACTTTCAATTGCTATAATGTTCATATTATTAGTCGAAAATTGCTGCAACACGTAGGAAGAACGCTCGAAATAGCAAATGGGCACTTGAAAGTACTCTGGAGACTAGAACATATCCGGATCAAATTCGTCGCCATAATCTCCATAGAAAAAGTCTTCGAAAAGCGCATTTTCGTCGAAGTCATCGAAACAGTCCACTTCAAAGTCATACAGGCTTTCTGAAATACAGATATATATAAATAAATATGATATGAAAGTACAGAATTTTCCTGTTGTGATCAGTCACTTCAGTGTCATCATCATCATCACATGTACTTGGTGGTCTTCATAAATTATGATCATAGCTATTTGCGGTCCATCAACCGTGGTTGTTCGATTGTTTCTGCGTCTCCGATAAACGCTGCGGATCATTTACCAAAATTCTGAGCATAACACGCTGTAAGCATATGCTTCAAGTTGCTCGAGAGATTTCAAATGTGCTTGAGATTGGGGGCAAATTATTCTTTGAGATCGCGTCCATCGCGAGCGATACAAATCACGTGCTCGAATCTTATTAAAAGTTGAACGTATGGAATGAGATGGAGGAATTGTCATTCGAGAGTGCTACGTGTTTTTTGTCGAAGCACGGACGAGCGGCACGCGCCTATTCTGTTCAATGTCTAAACGCACCTTGCTAAGCATGCTTCGCCAGTGTGACTAGGGTATAATGAGTAAAAAGAAATCTGGAGTGTCTCTTGAGATTTTAAAAAAATCCAGGTAAAAGGAGAGCTCGAAAATCGGGGCAAGTATTCAGACATTCGTAAGATGATTAAACGTCGCAAATTACCGTCAATATCGTCATCACTTGGAAATTGATCTGAAAACGAGACAAAAGGACTCAATAAAAATACAATTAGTGGTTTTGGGAACGGGCTGTTCAGTTATGTCTTGATATTGTCGTATTTCTGTTGATTTTCCCAACCCTTAATTATATTTGTTCGTTTCATATTTCTTCGTTTTTTAAAAATTAACTTAAGTGTCAAAATTATTAAATCTTAACTTTATTTTCGGTTTACAGGAAGTGACTCGAGCACAACCAACCTAACCAACTTTTAGAAATTCCTTCTGCTAATTTAACTGAATCTGTCACAAGTGTTTTTCGCCATCTAAGGACTTCCTGTTTTATCGCTCAATGTAACACACCTTTTAAAAGTCAAAGAATAAATGTACTAGTGTGAATTTCTAAGTGAAGCTGAGATTGGTTTTCGATTCATATTTGGTGATACTAAGTTTGAAGTTTTTATATAAAGAAAGTTATAAAGTTTACGAGGTTTACAGGCAGAAAGCACGACAAAAAATCCCCCCCTTCACAGTAGTCATTGTACTACAGGCGTTTCTGTACCCCTCTTGGTGCTTAACTATGCGAGGGGCACAGGCGTCGAATCAGTCAAATGAAAATGTTCTCAGACCTGATTCGTAGTCCTCATCCATGCTCAAAAGCGGATGTTTGACTGTTTCTCTGGTGGTATGAACGCCAGTACCTGTCAGAAGAAAACCCAACGTTCAAATAATTAAAAACCTGTTGCTCGATTGCAGTGGCCAAGTCCGCAAACAGTAAGGTAATCGATAAAAATCGGTGCAGGAACATGATAATAAGGGCGGTTTTTTAGGGTGCCCCCTTCCTCATAGAGCTAATGAAGGCAAATGTTGTTAATATATTTGTATTGTTAGGGACGCCAGGGTGTATTGACTAAATAAAATAATTAAAGGCGATGCTGGACTCATCCAAAAGAACTGGCGACGAACCTGCACCAGCTTACAAGTGTGCCAACTGCATTGCAGTCAATAAGGCCACAAAACATGGCGGCGATTTGCCCACTGACCATGAAGCTACGGACAGGATGAAGTGTGCCACGTTCAAGAGGCACCTCAAACAATTTTGTGTTTTCAGTTCAGTCACCCAACTACAATCCATTGCTTTGTATTACCACCTGACATTGTAAGTTTTTGTTAACAATTTTACTTCATTATTGCATAGATTTGTATGTTCGTGATTATTCGCCTTGGTGTGTTTAATTTTATATACCTCTGTTCAAGTTTTTGTGATTTTGTGTTTATTGGAACGCTGATCCATTAAATTTTGCTGTTCACGATTTAATTGTCTCACGTTCGTCGCCAGTTCTTTTGGATGAGTCCAGCATCGCCTTTAATTATTTTATTTAGCAAATGTTGTTCACTACAGCTGAAATAAAAAAATAAAAGTCTGGTTATAGCACCGTTACCTCCAAGACTGATGTGGAGGTGAATCCCGTTGTCGCGGGTGGCCATAGCGGCGGCTAGTGAGTCGGCGATATGATCGTCGACAAGCTCGCATCCGCCAATGTCCAGTAGGGTGAGACGCCGACAGTAGGAAAAGAGCGCCATGCAACTCTGTGATGATACATCCAGACACTCCTTCGCCTTCAACGATTCTAGCCGACCCTCGATGGCCAACGGCACAACCACACTGTCGCCGATCTGGAAACACCATCATAAGTAAATAATTAATCACAACATTTCAACAATTCATACCCAAAGATTTTGGTGATCAGGGACACACGCATAGCATAATTGGCAAATTTAATACATTTTTATTTTTAATGTTATTTCATTATTATAAACTTCTTTTCATTTTCAACAAGGGATGCTAGTTTCACTCGTAAGCAAGGAGTATGAAAGTACTCACATTGTCCAGATAACAGACGTTGAGGTGGGTTAGTTTCGGCAACTGGCAAAGGCTCGCAATACCTTCGTTATCCACTTCGGAACAACTCTGTATGTTCAGATCTCTGCATTGAAATTTGAAATTCATAGTGAGCGCAAAAAAAAACGAAATCTCCGCCTAAACTCACTCAGCCACCTCGAGTCATTCACTTCAAGAAAAAATGAAACTAAATCACACGTCACCCAATCGGGGTCAATCTTAGCCGTTATGTACGCTCACCTCAATTCTTTACAACCATGAGCGATAACCAAAATATCCATGTTGGTAACACAAACGTTCCTGGCGAGATTCAGTTCCTCCTGAAATAACACACACAGAAATTACATTGAAAAACTGAAATGGTCGATATTGCTAATTTATATACTAGTAACACATAGAAGAAATATTCAGTGGAGCAATCGATTCTTAAATTACGCACGATAGAAATGTTCTAATCATTAAATTTTTTATATTAGAGATCTAAAATGTACAGACAGTGGTTGCACGTGTTAATCTGATTTGAAATTACCTGGAATGCAATTCTCGAAATTAAAAAAAAATAAATATTTTTATCTTGTTTATAGCCAAGAAATAGTGGATGAAGTGTTTGGATACTAAAAACTTGAAAATAGCTAATTTTTAAGAAAATATTCGTGACAATGTTTCCCATGTTATTACCCATATCAGCTTCTTTGCTATTGATTCACTAAGTAGAATTCCAATTAAGAAAGCATACATGGTGGATAAAACTTACCAATTTTGAAAGCTCACCAATGAAGTGGGTGCCTAGAACTATGACTACAAAAAAGCAACCCATTTCAGATTAACAATTGACACAAGGGTAACGAAAAATCTGACTTTTTTTTAAAGTTTGTACAGCAAAATTAAATTACCTCCAGATAAGTTCAGCTTTCGCAGAATCGTGCAGCCCTATAAAAATAGAACGAGTCATTAAGTTGAAACCGCACATTATCATGTTGTCTATAATCGGGATACTTGGAAAAACCATAAACAGTTAATATTGCATACCAATATGGCATGGTGACTAAGTAAAAATGCCTATTAAGAGCTATTTTGGGATACAGAGATCAGCTATTAAGAGATGATTTTCCCCACACATTTTTCTTCTCGGTTATTTCTAAACACAGACAGGGAGCTCTCGTGCATGGCAGCATTGATCTTAAATCGGTCAAATATTACCTTAAATTGTCGCTCTACAAAAAACATTTAATTCGTCATCAAATATGTGAAGATCACATAAGTTCTAAAATTTTACTATACTGACCAGCGAAGTCCAGTCTTACCTTGCAAATGAGCTCCAAGGAATCTTCATCCATGTTCGTGCACTGGCTGAGATCCAGATCAACCAACGCTTTGCATTTTCGGGAAATGGCTTCGAAGCCCAGCTCATCCAGCTGCACACACAAAAACCATACAGAAACTTCTAAATGATGAATAAGTCATTTATATTTTTCTTAAAATATCAACTGTAGTCAACCGCACTACAGGCGTTCTGTACCCCTCATGGTACTCAGGCACTAAATTGGTGGATCATTTCACGTTTTGTCCCCTGGCAACCATTTTCTCCTTCTGGTTATGCATGGATTTCACGGATGGCCCACAAGAAGCAAGGCCAAAATATATTTTTTTAAGTTCTTGCGGACGAATTCTCGCGAAAATTGGCAGGGTTTTGGCAAAAATGGCCGGGTCCTGACTTACCACGACTAATACATTTGGGTCGCCTTTGGTACAGTCGCAAAAATTTGATAAAATATATTTTGTGCTTGTTTTTGTAGACCACCCAGTATAAACTCTGTACACATGCATATCTCAAGCCGATTTGAAACTTGAAAAACAAAGACTTAATTTCGAAGATCTAAAAAATCCAAACATTGCACTCTAAGAATGACACGGAATCCTACGACAATTTGGACACACTTGCCCAAAATAAAATACGACCATACGTACCCTTCGGCACAAACTCAGCTTTAGACAGGTGATGGATGATCCCATGCACTCGAAAGACTACAATAACACAATAATCGATCGTTTTATATAAACAGGGTGTATGTTCAAACATCAACTAAGCAGCATCGCTGAAATTGAACATCCATTGGCTAGGCATAAAAAGTAGGATGGACATTTTTCATCGCCCTGTCAATGGATCGACGGGACAACAACTCCACTACGCATATATAAAAAATAACTAGGGACTAGTTCCCTTTTTCGTAGGAAATTATTGATTAAAACACCAATTGGCGCATACTCGCCTTTCCCGTGATTCCCAAGTTTTCACTCAGGTCTAAGTTTTCAAGGGACTGCAGTGACTGAAACATGGACCGGCAACTGGAAAATAAAAAATAAAAATGGTAAACTGAATCAGTAAATATTAGAAGGAATTTTGTAGGACGTCTTGAGTTTAAGTATTAAGAAGGGATGTGTTCGGGACAGTGCCGAAAATAAAGGACGAACTAAGTGACGTGCTAAAAAAACCTCCTTAAATCACTAAGGATCTAAAAGATGATGTGTCCAGTTAAACATTGACTAGCTTTTCGCTTATGCGACCTTGCCACCTGACATGATAGATTTTTTGAAACTCAATGCCAAAATAGTCTTATCTAAATTTATACCCAAATTTAGGCCCAATTTATACACACCCATCGTCTGTGAGATGTTGACAACGTGGCAACGAGATATTTTTCAATTTCTTGCATCTGTGGGTCATGATCTCGAGGCCGGTGTCCGTGACCTCGGCACCGGGTAAGGTCACGTCCTCCAGGTTCGGACAGAGCTCCCCTAATTGTTAATCAATCAACAATTTCAATCAATCAGTGACAATAAAAATCAATGTCCTATATTATAACTCAACCAGTCTCGAATAGCCGCCGGAAAACAATGTTTATGAATGAATTAGGGATTTTCTTCGATAAGTTCTGCGAAAATCAATAGAAGCTCAGGAGTGAATCGTTCTTTGGTAACTGGAATTAGCATCAATCAGCAATTGGATAACGCGTTCTTATACATGTGCTGAAGAATTAGAAAAAAATTGTAATATCTTGCTTATTTAAAAAATCCGTTTTCTGCGTCAAAACAAAATGAAACCAAATAAATTGAGGGACTGTGAGCAGGGAAGGATATAGCAATCCAGAATAATACCACCAGGACAATATATTTAAGACGTTTTTGTATCCAAAATCTTACCAACGACCTCAATAGATTTGTAAGTCAGCAATCCGCCGGCTGCAACGGCGCTAATCTTGCGAACCACAGCTCCACTCCTGGTAAGAATCTTCCTGAAGAGATTGTCTGTGAGAGCTGGAAACGTAAAAACAATATTCTAGTTAATGCGTTTGGTACAGCACTAAACGAACGGCAAACATATTTTAAATGAATGTTCTAGAAATGCCATGTGGGGGATTGCTACACCCGTGATCATGGGCTCAATTCCCGGTTGAGACATCTGGAATTTATGGGCGAGAAATTCTTCCGCGCGTTCGGAGTGGAAAGTAAAACTGTGGGGAACCGTACCTCTGCGATATCAGGTACAAATTAAAGATTATTACCTAGGTCTAACGCCTAGGATAGGCAAAAATACCCCCTTAGGAAAGATTTCTATATTTTAATGTATTATTGATCATAGAAAAAAATGAAGTTTTGCCGTTACCGGATTACGAACACTGGATTCTTACGCGAAGGGCAGAGGCTAGCTTAACATTGGTTTAACCTTACGTTGTTGGCCAAAGCAGCAAAACGAATTGCTAAATTCCAGCGAGTGCATAGAAGCCCAGGTTCGAAGCGCCAACGAAGCCCATCTGGAACAGACTAAACAAACACACGAATAAGATTAGATTTTAGGTAAAGTATCTTCTAGGTTCAGATTACTACGATCGAGAGATAACTCCCAATTCGTCTCTCATCCGGAGCTGGCTGGGATTCGTCACTCCAAACTCACGACACTCAAATGACAAGCGGGCTCTTACCCAGGTCCATTTCTAGGAGCTCTTCTATGGTCAAGTAAGAAAAGATGACCAGCATAGTGTCGTCATTCAAAATACTGATGGGAGTTTCGTCATTGATGTTCTCAAAACCGACGTCACATTTCTGCAGGGATGAATAATTTTTTAATGAGACTCCTGATCTTTATAAAATATGTGTAATCCGCTGTACTGTCCGCCTTTCAGATTACTTAAGAACAAAATTGAATACAATTTGAGCTGTAGATAGTTTCGCAGATTCGCATGTTATTTCAAATCTAGATTTTGAGCATTTCTCGAGAAATCAGTCAATACGAGATCAGATTTTCAACGGTTTCTATCCCGAATTTGTTCTCTTATGTTTAACGTCGACTTTCACATATTTTTCGTCTATGGCTATTTTAAGGCGCTGCCATCACTCGAATCTTATGCTTTTTGCTGGAAGTTCTAAGCATTGTCATCGCTTCGTCGGAAAACTCAACTTTAACGTCTCTTCTTAACCAAAATGGCGCAATCAAATGCTACCCCACTTGGTGCTTTTGAACTACGGGTACATGAGGGACACATGAATACAAGAATTTTTTTTAAAGTTCAACAAAAATAAATGGTAAAGCCAAATAGAAGCATCACAAAATCATCAAAATTCATGCCTGCGTCACTATAGTTATATTTAAAAAATAATTTATCTGCTCACCGACTGTTCCAAGTTTTTCACGGATTCTCTAACAAGAGGAAGCCGTTTATTTTTAGCCGGAAATATTCGTAGGACCCTTGAGGGATAGGAAAGTGTTTGTTATGAATCACACGTACTCAAATAACCAGCAAATTAAATTCTAAGAATGGAAAATTTTATTCGTGTGTCTTACCGTCCTTCAAAGGTGGTTTCTGCAGCATTGGCACTTAAAGCTTTTCTGACAGATTCAATATCTTTGAAGCGAATGAACCCGATCCTGAAATTAAAAAATTTTCTAGTTTTTAAAAAAAGAAGACAATATTGACGAAATCCTAATTTTGGTTTGTGGCAGAGTACAAATTGTCCCATGATCCTATCTTAATCTTGAAATTAGGTCAACTAGGACTCTCACGGTTTTAGTCAGGTCCTCTCTTTCATCGGATTTTAATAAATTAAGTCTCATCGCCTAATTAGTCCAGTCTTTTTTTATAAATATTTATTAAGGTGGTTCACTGGTGAGGAAATCACGTTATCCTTTTGGCCACACGACACCTCTTAATTAGTCGTCATTAAATACTTCTTTTGGTACATCCAACCACCTAAAACCAAACACCAAGCTAACAATCCTGCCAAGTTTCAAAACTCCCCGACCTTTTGCTCATATGAAACACCTTTTTTTTTGTCTCCAATGACTGGACAAAATCTTGATTTGTGGAATGATGTCAAAGCATATTGAAATGCTTTTCTTATCAAAATTTACCCTTTCGACATCTTCTTAACGTGATCCCTGACCACAGACACGTTATCCACTTTTCCAAATTTGGAGAAGAATTTCTTGATGTGACCTTGCCTGGACTGGAGCAATAAAATGGACGAAAACACAATGTTAACCAAACCCAAAAACTCGTCAAAATACAAAAGAAAACGACATCCATTGACACATGGTTCTAAATAATTAAAATAAACATTCAAATTCAACTAAATTGACGTTGCAGCACAATTCCCTCAGAGCGCCTCATAAAATTGTGATACATTTCCAAATGGTCACGCAAATGGTCGATTACTGAATCAAATTCATTTAGAACGAGTAAAAGGGGTGCCCAAGTAAAGTTAAGTCAGTGGCCTACTTTTCCTTGGTCAGACCCTTGCTTGAAACCTGCAGGTCAATTTGGGATCCTCACCATGGGTTATAGCGAAAATTGAAATGGTCCAGCGTAGATTGGTTAGCTTTTTTACGATTAGATTTGGTCGAACGGATAACACTGCCGTCAATATACAGAGTTGGGATGAGAGTCATTGAAAGATCGGAATAAGAGATCGGTGTTGGGGTGTTGGTTCGCATCCTGAACGAAGATTGTAATGTCAATGTTGGAGGAATTGTGTGTGCAGCTCCTATCGGGTGCAGAAGGGGTCACACTAGAATGGTTATTGAACCACAATGTAAATCTGACTCTTACTTTAACTTCTACTTCCCCAGAGTGGAATGGCCTGACAAGAGTCTCAAATCTAAACTGTTAAAATAGGAAAATCCATCTTAGCTCCTGGCTGGTCTCTCGACTCCGGCCGTAGTTGAGGGCACATATTGAAATAGAAAAACGCTCGAAACCTTTACCATGCTGCATACAAAATGGATCAATTAATTCACTGTTCATCCAGCTAGTGATGATGCTACCTTGCATTGGAAAAATATTCAGATTTCTGCCCTTAATCGTCTGACCACTCATCAGTTCGGTTTCAGGAAGGGGACCTCCTGTGAGCCCCTCCTTCTTGACCTCCAAAATTTTGTTCTGAACTCTATGGAATGTCAGAAACAGGTCGACTTTATTTCAGTCGACTTTGCCAAAGCATTTGACACGGTCAACCACAGCCTACTTCTCCATAAACTTCCAAAATATGGTCTCTCAGCTCCAATTCAAGCCTTTCTTTCCAACAAATGAAGGGTCAATAAAGGGTCACTATGGAAGATGCCCACTCGAATCATGTTGCTCTCCGGTGTTCCCTAAGGATATGTCGTTGCTCCCCTCCTCTACACTATATTATTCAATGACTCCTGTGATGGCATCACCTCCCACTGCCTTCTATACACCAATGATGCGAGCAATCTCCTCGCATGCAGACAGTCCCCTTCAGTCTGACCTCAACCAATTCCTTACATGGTGCAACACTTGGCAGCTGCGACTCAACAACAAAAAGACATTCAAAATGTCCATCACCCGAAAACATCCGGACAATCATATAAATGCCGATTACCATGTGGCCATTACCATTACCATGATTACCATTTGGCTCCCCTCTCGCCAAAGTCTTATCCATCAAATTGCTTGGAGTCCTGCTGCTTTAAGGCTTCCCCTCCTTTCTATATGAAGACGAGAACATAGACTCCAGCTGCTCTTCTCAATCAGCCACCGCCACACTACTCTTGACCCAACAAAACGACAGGGCCACACCCACTCTAACTAGAAACAAATCTTTGCAAAGAGCAACTACTTTTGCAAAAATTATATTTCTTTCCCTTCTGAAGCGTTAGAATTATCGACTAGAACTGCCTCCTCCAAAGACTTAGTTCAGGGCCTCTCCCCTCTCCAGTTTCAAATCCCGCCAACAAGCTGCCCGCGAATGGCCAGCCTTCCCAAAGCTTCATTAGCCTCCCCCTCACCTACGGAATTCGCCATAATGCCACGGCGCAACGATCATCTAATCTAAATCTAAAAAAACATTGGGGCACACAAAACATTCGGAAACAAAGTCCTTCACGAAAAATGCATTCGTCAATCTTGCAAACTTTTACTGTGTAGAAAAAGTCATGTACTTATACATTATACATGTACTTCACGCCATCTTACATAAAAACCAAGATTTCCCACGAACACACTGTTGTTATAAGTGCAGATTTCAGAAGTTAAACTCTCATCGCTCCTGTTCGACGCGTGTTCTTGTGGATCCACCACGGGCCAATGTATCGGGCTTTTGGAAGAAGCAACGGCACCTTCGCCCAACTCCTTATCCCAGTCCTCAGATTCCTCTCCTGGCGCGGAATTGCTCACAGACACACTGCTCTTGTGAGTGCAGAGGTCAGGGTTCAACACATCACCGCCGCTACCTGAAACGGGTCGCTGTGAATCCGACACGGGCCAATCCACTAGCTCTATGGGACAAGCAACGACACAGTCATCCAACTCCTTATCCCAGTCCTCGACCTCATCTCCTAAAGAGGACTTGCTCACAGACACGCTGTTCTTTTGAGTGGAGAGGTCAGGGTTCAAAACCTTAGCACATGTGCTAGACTCGAGTCGCTGGGGAGCCGACAAGACTCGATCCACTAGACCTATGGGAGCAGCAACGGCACCATCATCAAACTCCTTATTCCAGTCCTCCGCTTCCTCTCCTGATGCCGACATGCTCACAAAGTGATACGAGAGACCTTTCACCTACTTCACAATTTTCTAAAGTAAAATAATACTAGCAACTTTTCGCGTATTTACGCTATTTTGAGCAGAGCTCGTATTGACGAGCAATATACACAGCAAAAAGTTCTCACAAAGTTGGGAATCGAAGCAAAATGGTGTCAAATTGTTCACACATGATATTTAAT
>JAQGBY010002930.1:0-20956 GCA_034698785.1 Mycogona germanica | reverse complement strand
AACCTAAGCCTAGCATTCGCTAAACCAGTCATCTTTTGTATCTGGGTTTTCCATGTTAGCTTAGGAGTCATTTGTAGGACATACATTTGAAGGGTATGCATAGAGGACTAAATGAGCAAATACAACGAACCGAAAACAGAAAGAGACCGGGGTCTAATCTAACCTGTCAAATAGATATAGGGACTTGGAACACCGGCCCACTTAAAAAATACCACGTGTGGCTGCCTACATACAACACCCTAGGCCTAGGTAAAACACTTTCAATTGAATCAAACACACCGCCTACCTTCGCTCCTTGGCTCTTCGGGCCCACGCTCTTCACCATTTCAATTTCTTAAACGATTATTATATAATTATCTAAGACAATTCTAACATTTAAGTTAAATTAAACACTAATTACAACATTTCACTACCATTGATAAACGCAACAGAAAAAATGGCTGATTCGGTCACACTAAACGTTAAATCAGGATGGGGAGATGGTTCATAATTTGGCATAGACATTTCGATCCACTAAGGGAATTATCATTAGGAAGTGTTTTGATGATTCAACGCGACCAACTCGTCATACAACCTTCATTTGTAATGTTGCTCTGTTGGCGACCAAAAGAGGGCAGCACGTGTAACAAGAGGTGTAGTTAATAAACGTAAAACGTTCATGCGACACTAGTGATCAACATCAACGTTTGCAGAAAGTTGTTAATCTTTTTACAAAATGTGTGTTTCTAAAATATAGGTCCCTTTTTAACTTCAGTCGTATCATCTTATAGTAGCAAATAACTGTTTTACCATGGTTCAGAAATTATAAACTTAGATATAGGTTTTCATTTATTGATAGATGACAATATAATTTTAAATAAATTTTCAATTCAGGCTCTTGTTTTTTTTTTACTATTCTTGACTGTTAGAGTCTCGACGGCGTGTTCTTCTGTCGTCTGCTTGCAGGTTAAACTAGCGGAAGTTCGCAGAATACAAGAAACTAGTTAATTTTTCATTGTTTCTTAAAAAATCAGACACGTTCTCTTATTTTGTGCTGCCAGATTTGACGCGAGCATAGCTTACTTTCAACTGGTAACTTTTCTTATCGTTTTGTTTGTAGGAATTTTAGGTTCTATTGAAACGTCTTATTCTTTGGATATCCTGACATTGATCTGTAACGACATTGTATCCGGTGATTTTAGACACAACTCAGATTAGAAAAACTGCTGGTGAGATAGGTTGGCCGTTGGGTGGCGCTGCAAACGCCAGCTTTTGATCCCGGGTGGCAAAATTACTCCAACGAACACTTTTATGTTTCTTGTAGCCAATGTTTGATTGTTGATTAGTCGTTTGAATAAGATTATTTCTTGAGAATATTAATAGGGTAGACCCAAGTGTCAAATTTTCTTCACAACACCCAAACATTTCATCGCTACAAACGCCTGAAGAAATTTTGTTGAAAACCAAATTCATGCAAGTTTGTTGGTTGGGTCAATCAAAATGTCCTACACGTTTCAATCTATTACAATGAAATAGCAAATTTCTAATTGCAAGGCCAACTCTGAGTTCAATTAATTAGAACCAAAATGATAGAATTCCTGCGTGTAAAATGTTTTAAATATTTTTCGAGGTACCACATTTTCATATTTTAGTAAGCGCGAGATTGTTGATTTGGAAACGACCTTAAAAGGTTGTGCCAATTGAAAACTAATTAATGAAGTTTTGAAAACTTTGAATGTCGTTTCAGCTGAAAATGTGATTTTCCTGGACACTGAAATGGCTGACTTTAAGTCTGTCCTAATCGGACAACTATCTGCCTGTCCCACCGGTGGCGGATTTGTACGAACGTCAAACGGCACAATTCACATTGACATGCCAGACGGTGACGACGGTTCGCTGACCAAGATGCCGGTGGTCCTTCATCTTCCCGAAGACATGGCGTTGGACGGCATCGGTATGACATGACATCTGCTTAATTCGGGACTGTCCCGTACACTACCCAAGGAGATGTCGAACAAGAGAATAGTTTTTAATCTGTTTTAATACTTTTTGAACAGACGGGGCAGAGAATACATTGGACAGTATGGATGATGTCATCAAGATTGAGGTTCCTGGTCTTGTGTCCGGCGACGGTCTGTCTCCTGCTGACCACGAGTCTTCGCTGTTGGATGAGACGTTCGGCCACCTGGTGTCGATGAACGGGATCAACCTCGAGGACTTCGTGGACGTGGTGACCACCTACAAGTGCAAGTTCTGTCGCTTCACGTCTCCCTGGAAGAGCGGACTCATCAGCCACATCCGGTCTGCTCACCTCATGGTTAGAGCATATTACAACTAGTTTCTTTTAAAATGAATATTTTTTATCGAAATTATGCAATTGCGATTTTTGTAAATGTTGTTATACAGAAATACCAAATTCGTTCTTTAACGTGAATTGATTGTGAATTCTAACTTAAACATCCAGCCACAGAAACCAGTCCCCGCCTGCACAACCGAGCCCTTAGTTTCCGTCAACGATGAGGTAATCATGAAATACGATTAGAGTATTATCGATTTCGTTTTCTTGTATTTTTGAGAGCTACTCAAGGCAGTTTTGCAGACATTGGCTCGGTGAAAAGTTGATGAAGTGTGACCAACCTGTTCATATTTAAAGTTTCCTGGATGAACCAATTTGTCACGGCATCAGGACATTTAAAATAAATTGAAATTGTGAATATAATTAATTCTGTACAGCTACCAGGTTACGATAATTTCTCTTGGTTTTGTTCCAAAATTGACCTCTTTTTGTGCTCAATAATTGCTCAACTGTCTTAAAAGTTTTATTTTAAATCACATTTTTTCCTAAATTGGGTTTAACAATCAATTGTGGTATTGAACAATACCAAACTTATCTTTAAATGTTGATAGGAACCGCAATTGTCCGACGTCACCGAACACTCCCACGAGACGATACCGATGCCGGATTCTGCCGTCATGAACGAGTCGATCCCGATGGATCCTGCTGCCATGGAAGAAACGACCGCGGCGATTCCTACGGGTGCGGGCGTGCAGGAGACACACTTGTTTCTATGCGGTCAATGCCACCAGGGCTTCGACACTTTCGACCACTGCAAAGATCACATTGTAACGGTAAGTAGCAGTGGTTGCGCTGATGTCTGTGGAAATTGAAGCAAGCAGGATGTCGAATTTCGCGAACTTCAATGACAATTGAATTTGTTACTGAAGGAAATCTGTATAACTGTTCTCTCTCTTTCCAGGTGCACCAGTCTGTTCCGGAAATGGACGAGCCTCCGCCGCCCCCAAAAAAGCGCAAGCCTCGTAAAAAGCTAAAGCGCTACGAGATCTTCGTGGAGCCGCTACCGGAACAAGAAACCGTGTGGGGCAAGGGAATCAAAGAGGAAATTCTCGGCAAGCGAAAGGTCAGGCTACACAATTAGATAAAACAAATTGATAAGCATGTCCAAATTGTTACAAATCTCGAGAATACTTAATTGAGGGAAAGTGAAATTGTTATGGAACTAGCGTGGAAGGTACTTTATAAAATACTGTAAATATTTTAACTGTTCACTTGATTGTTTGCTTGCCACAGGTGCGTCCGCCTAGAGCATTGCGCGAGGATTACTACATGATATCAACCAAGCGAAAATACGTCAAGCAGAAACCCGATCCGGAAATCGGCTTTCGGTAAGTTTTTGTAGTAAAAATGCCCCTCACATAGTGCAGGAGCACTCGCTAGAGAAAACCTGCAGTCTAAGAAGACTTTGTTACTCAGGTGCGGAATTAGTGGATGCAATCTACGTTTCCGGTCGGCGGACAAGCGCGACTATCACGAGCGATGTCACCCGGAATCACTGCCTGGCGATCAAGTGTCCGTCACCCTGTTCTGTTGCCCCGAGTGCGTGTCCGATCACCGCCCGCTGTTGGACGGCTGGCAGCTCATGGCTCAGCACCTGTGGAAGGGACACCAGCTGGATCTGGACCTGCTGGCCGGTGACGTCCGTCCCAACGTCAAGAAGACCAAACACCGCAAAAACGGCCGACGAGCAAAGGACAAAGTGAGTATGGGCACTATTCCAATTCCAAGGAAATCCTTCAGACAACTGAACGACGATGCGACGTATAACATGAAGAAAACCTATGGAAATTGTATTAATTCCTTGGAATCTTCTGTAGGACGAGTCGACTCCCGTCTCCGCCACCAACGACCCAGCAGTTCCTTCCGGCACGAGGCATCGTCAGCTGCCGTGCGAGCACTGCGGCCGTCACTTTGCCGACTCGCGCAGCCTGCGCAAGCACGTGGCCGTGGTGCACCGCCAGCAGCGGCCGTTCGTCTGTTCGGTGTGCTCGCACGCCTGCGCTCGACGCTCCACCCTGGTGCTCCACGCCCGGCAGCACACGGGAGAGAAGCCCTACAAGTGCGACCACCCCGGCTGTGACTACCAAACGTGCGACCACAACTCCCTGCGGCGCCACAGGATGCGACATTCTGGCGAAAAACCGTAAGCGCGCACACTTTTATCCCACGATTTAAAATGCCCGTGATCATTAAATTGCGCGGACAGTTGGCATACGCTTCAAGCGCACGAATCAAATTTAATTAAACACTGTTCTTTGACTAACCCGCACAATGCAGATACAAATGTCCTCACTGCCCGTACGCCTGCATCCAAGCCATCTCTTACAAGGTGCACCTGCACTCCAAGCACCCGGGCCAGGATGGCATCTACGACTGCCAGATGTGTACCTTTCGCTCGGTTAGCAAGGAGATCTACGTGCAGCACGTCAACGACCACCGACGCGGCACCATCAGCCTCACCGGCGCCTCCACCGCTGTCGTACCGGACACCGCATCGACTCTAATCGCCACCGATGATCCCGGAGTCTCCGAACTGTCCGCCACGCAGCTCATGTACAGCTGCCTCAGCGCGCTGACACAACAGCAGCAGCAGGCAGCGAGCGAGCAAACTACCGAAGGTAAAGAATCTTTGAAATTATTGAGCCATTATTAAAACGTGTGGCAATCATAATTTTTTTCTGCTTGTCCATACTTATCACGGCTGTGATCTTCAAATTAAATTCTAGCCACCGCAGGTGAGACTGACGAACGGCAGGTCTTCACGATTCAGTTCCAGGACGGCACTGCAGATGGCAACCTACGAACGACACGGTTACTCCAGTCTTCCGACGCAGACGGCCACGTCTATTTGACTATCGAGCAGCAGCCGGTCTCGCTGCCGGATGGCGTGACTGATCAGGACGGACAGCACCATTCTGCGCTGGTGCAGGAGGCGGAATCCTCAGAGAATCACCAGCTCGCCGACGATGATGACGTACGCGGTTATCATCTGGTCGAAATGGAAGTTGACAACTGTGTTTGAAGTGAATCTGTGATCCGAACATCGTTATCGCCAACAGTTTTTCTTAGATCTCTCTGCGGCGTCAAATCTAAATTGAAATCTTGGTGTTGTCAGCTACTTTCGCTCATCTGTGTTGTTCAAGTGAGAGTTCGACGGATTTTCAGACATTTCATGTGCCAAAGGGGGAAAAACCGGTAACCCCTTTAATAAAATTGACTCGTGGAACTGCTGCGTTAGTTTTTCCGCAATTCACCTTCAAGTATTTTCGATAGGTGGCGTTACATGGAGAAAATCTAAGGCGAACTGGCGATTGTTTGGAGACTTAAAAAGTAGCGCCATCTCTGGCGAATATTGATCTGTGAACAGAAGTTGTGTGAAACTGTGTATTGGAAAAGGAACACAGTTTCGCAAGAAATAATTCGGAATTTTCTGAAATTGTAAAAAAAAACTACTGACCCATAATTCCATTATTGCAGTCTCTTTTGTCTAATTTTGGATTGCAAATACTGATTATTATTTTGAGACTGGTTCGAAGATGATTTGTTCAGTTTAACGTTACAGTCCGACAGGAATGCAGGTTTGCTTTTGTTTACATAATAGTTTCTGAAGCACGCTTTAACAATTATATTTGAAACTTGATTTTTTTATGATAAAATAATGATCAAGCAATATTTTTTTCTTCTATACTTTCCATTTGAAGCTGAAAGATCTTCGAAACTTAATTCTTCAATTTATTTCCGTTGCAGCAAACTGGCTGTGATGTGCTGTTTATATGTAAAATAATTTTTGTTTTTATATACGTTCAACTTTCACTAAGAAAAAACTGTGAATTGTTTGCTAATAGGTTTGACATAACCTTGGTGGTTCTGTGTGTGATATCGTTGAATAAAAACATTGGATATTTCTATAGTCAATGTTTTGTCGTGAAATAACAACGTAGCTAACGTTAATTTAAAATTAATTTTCGAAGCTGCAAACACCGCAATGAAACACTTCAGAAGTCTATCTCTGACCTGCGTGAGCTCACAAGTGACGGGAGATTTTGACAGGAAAATCTCTACGAGGAATCTTTTAGAAATAAATTCAATGAACAAATACATTAAAGCTAAATGCGTAGGAGTTTTAATTGAAGCACATTGCTTACAAATTACGAGCAAAGTTTCATCAATTTACTCCAACAAACATTTAAAGATACTCAAACTAGGATCGGATAATTGACTGTCCACCAAGAACTGGTTCTTCGACCTGCAGACTATCTGACACCGGATCGTGACCACCAAAAGTCAGGCGACTCTGTTCACCACTGCCTGGGGGTTCCCTGTGTAGCGTGGGTTAAGATCCACAGGGATTCAGGTTTGGGTTGGATCTTCCTCTGCTTGTGACGGCCGTGCGTCTTGCACAGCACCATCTTTTGGCCCTTGTAGTTGACGTAGTAGCAATCCTCGCAGCGCTTACGCAGTCGATGTTTCATCTTGAAGGTGCGCAGCTGAGTGAGCAGCGGTATCACTGCAGCAGCCGGCGAGCAGGATGGGGCAGACGATTGTCGGACGAGTCCATGAAAGTGTCGGACCTGGTGCTGGATGGTGGCGGTTGGTACCGGCGGTTCGCACGAATCTATGCCGGTGGTGACCGGTACTGGTGGTCCGAATAGGGTCAGACGTGAGGTCAGTACTGGCAGGGTCTTCGTCCACCTCGCCATGGCAGAAGCTGCCTTGGTCACCGATGAAAACATGTCGAGTTGTATCCTGTAACAAATTCATTTGAATTGTAAAGAAGGAACCATTCGATTAATCTAATTTACCAATCGACTCGTAGCTGCCAAGTGTCACGCCATGCAAGAAATTGGTTGAGGTCAGTCTGGAGGAGTTGATTATAAATGTAATTATAACGTCGAACGAGTCACATGTTGTGTGGCAACATGACTATAGTCCCACCACATTTTAAAAACAGAGTTTAGTTCAGTATCTGGAATTTGCAAGGATTTATTTCGACCAACGTTGGAATGAATACCGTTTGATGATGTTGTGTTGCAGCTATGATAACTTACCCCTTTGTCTTCGTAAATAAAAGCTCCTCTGTGTCAGATTTGTTACCGAAAATAACAATCTAAAGATACCCAATTGCATCCATAGCAATGAAATCCCAAATCAAGCAACCGGAAGCTTATAGTGCAGAAAGCGGAAGTGAAAAATCGCAAAATGGCATAACAAAATGGCCGAAAAGAAATGTCGTTTTCAGGGTAGGATGAATTCTAGGTCTTTCGGTTCGCTGGTTTCTATATTGGATGGTGCTGCCACCTGTTGGTCATCGGTAAAAATATTTCAGGCGATCGCAAAAAGCAAGATGGCGTCGATTGCTCGTATTGCTGCTGTGAAATCTGCGAAACATTTGCGATCTGTGGCGCTTACCGCTCCGATTTCTCGAAATTTATCGGTGGTCAAGTCAGACGATCAGACGACGCACACTGGTCAGGTACGCAGATTCGTTTTAAAGTATCCTTTAATGCCCTCCAAAGACCGGACCAAAGGCACCCTCAAGCTCTGAAATCAGTTTGCACAGCATTGTCTGATCCGGATCGATTTAGAGATTGGGGTTGCGTAAATATTTAAATATGCTCGTAAGTGGACGTTAAAAGAACATTTCCGGTGTCGCTTTGAATAGGTGAATCCTGGCATTCGTACCCGGATGAGATTGTTTTGTGTGGATGGTCCTTCTAGAACCTTTGATCTAAAAATAGTGTTTTTTTATTTATATTTTGGTAATTAATCTCAATTTTTTGTCATATTTATAAGCGAAATGAAGAACTTCTGTTGTATTTTTTTCTTTTCGAAAATGATGTAGCAATGGGAGGAGGACGATTACAGGATGGTCAGATTTGTTGATCGTCCCAAACAGGTACAGTACAAAATTGAACGATCTAAGTTTGAGATTTTTACCAACGTTTCTTGAAGAAATGATTGAGATTGCAAAATGCGAACAAATCAATCCATTGAATCAATTCATTGTCACACCATTCTATCAAATCAGCAATTTAAACATTTCCCAATTTATTAATTGGGAATCTTTTTGCCGGTTGGTACTTTTTGTTACTGCTGGGCTTCATTAAATACCAGATTACATGTTTCACCGAGAAACATTATATATTTTTACCGTTTCCAAAAAAACAGAAATATTTCAAAATCATTTCAAGTTACAATAATCGTAAGATCCAACCCTTTACATGGACGAGAACTTGTTTTATATTGTACGTCTTATTTGATATTTCTTTTGCCGTTTATACTTTATGTGTTTGAAATTCAATGTCTCCTTTTCAAGATCAACGAGCGATTTGCGATCAACCTGATTGCTGAGGTTCCTTCCACCTCTGTCAAGGGCAGGAGCGTGTGGTGCAACGGTGGTGGCGGGCCCCTGGGACACCCCAAAGTTTACATCAACCTGGTGAGTTCCATTTCTCCTTTTTACTATTCTGGACAAATCGATCTCTGCCAGTGCTTTCTCTTTTCATTTCCACAATCAGTGTGATTCTTCTGATCAGTCGGTCTTCATTGTGATTCCCAATAGGTTTGCGTCTTTCCTGGTCAAATCCATGAGCTTACCTATTATTTTCGTGCATTTCTGATTCGTTGTGCCGACATTTTCTTTTTGGTAGGACAAACCGGGAGAGCAAGCTTGCGGCTATTGCGGTCTACGATTTCACCAGGAACACGGACATCACTAGTTGAGTCAATTTCAATTGTTATATATATGTATACACACTAAAGTAGGGCAACTTTAATGTTTAAAAAGTTATAATTCGTCGAATCGTATTGTAAAGGTAAATAAAAACTTCTGTACAGTTAACCTAAAACACACAACTTTTACTTTTTTCCTTTAAGGGCAATTTTTTTTACTAAACTTTTATTTTTACATGGGCTTCTTTAATTTTTTTCTCTAGTTAGCGTTGCTGCGAAATTGAAAAATAAATATAAATGACAATTTCTGACGCTTGGGGTGCGCTTTATGACGAAATTCTTCTGTTTTAAATACTGCAAATGGACAAAAGGGTTTAAATGCGTTTGCCGGAAGAATACACGAGTACATGATCAAATATGAGTACGTTCTTGATAATCAACATAAATAATCGTGATACCAAACATTTTCTCTTTAATAAAACGGTATATAAAAATTCGATACAAAAAAGAAGATACAAAATTACAAACACTAGTGACAAGCAGCCAATTAAAAAAAATCCATCGTCGAAACGATGGTTGAAAAAGGTAGGTCTAGATTTTCCCTCTGAAACATTGGATGGCATAATAAGCGTCAATGGCGTGAATCAAAGAAACCACCAATCCGAAGCTCTGAAAAATAAGTCAAAAATAAATTATTAAGTGCTTTTGCTTTTGTTAAAAGCAATCACGCACTAACGAAATCAAATTTCACGTATCCTACCGATGCTGCAGTCAGAGCCGGGTAGGCTTGGAAGAATGGAGTTATGATGTAGAGCGGCCATAAGAAGAATGACGTCATCACTAGTAGGTAGGAAGAGGCTCCCAGGTAAAGCCAGGCGGCAACCACGTTGAACACGATCTCCTGGTTAGGAACAAACGTGTTAAATATTGAGAAAGGTTACCACTTTTCAAGTCGAGAGTATGAAATGGTGAACAGGCAACTTACGAATATTGATTTTCGGATGGCTCGGAAGGTCGAGTCGGACACCACGTAGCAAAAAAGCAGGATGCAGGTGGTGAGCAGACAGGCGGAGGCATTGGTCAAGAAGATGGTGTACGAGTTACCCACCAGCATCGATACACCTGTGCCGTAATTGATGAGCAGACTCTGGCAAATGCCACCGAAAGTCTGCCAAAGAGATAGTTAAATTTTGAAAAATGGTTTTCATTCATTACAATGAATGTTCCAACATTCGTTTCTAAAAAGTACGAAGTTGAAAGAATAGAATAATGGGCAAGTGAAAAACGATTAATGGGATTTTCAATACATGACTACTTGACTGATCATGGAAAAAAACTTGGGCCTGTCCGGGAATTGAACCCGGGACCTCTCGCACCCGAAGCGAGAATCATACCCCTAGACCAACAGGCCACAGCGTAAGCATAGTGTTTGTTTTACTTTTTCTTAGGCAGGTTTTTTTTTATCGAATTAAAGATTGTGTCAAATTTAATTTGAAATTAACTGTGACGTTTCTGGAATTGAACTTGAGGCCTCTTCGCCCGGTCGCACCTGAAGCGAAACGAATTGAAATTTGTTTGTGATCACGATAGCGTGTTTCCCATTTTTGCTTCCCAGAATAATAACATTGTTTTGGGATTTAAAACTCTTGGCTTTTCTTATCAAGTGACCATAATTAAAAATACCCTGTCCATGATTTGAAACTTGATCTCCCGCACAGACAGCAGGCCAACACGCTAACGTTGTTAATAAGTTTTGGTTAAACCGACATCAGGTTTTCTAAAGACCCACATATTTGAAAAATCCGAAAATAACTAAAATCCTGTCCGGGCCTGTCCGGGATTTGAACCCGGGACCTCTCGCACCCGAAGCGAGAATCATACCCCTAGACCAACAGGCCGACATATTAACTTTGCTCCAATGATGCATACCAATGAGACAATGCAAATCAATGTGACGTCATAAAAGGTATACCTTAAATAAAAATATCACAACTTTGTGAAAAATGCTTCGATTTAAATGAAATTTTGCAGTGTTCTATCACGTCGAGAAGAAACAACGACAAACTCTTTTGCGTTTCTTAAAAAGCTAATCGAATAAAAAAAATGTGATCGGGCCTGTCCGGGATTTGAACCCGGGACCTCTCGCACCCGAAGCGAGAATCATACCCCTAGACCAACAGGCCGACACATCTGTTACCTTCTGCTTCACCTTGAGTTAAGAAAAAACGACATCCTAATTAGGTCAAATAGAAAAACCGAATCGTTGACAAAAAACACTCGTATGGGCCTGTCCGGGAATTGAACCCGGGACCTCTCGCACCCGAAGCGAGAATCATACCGCTAGACCAACAGGCCACTACAACCAAAACCTGTTTAATAATAGTATAATGTACCCGGCTAACACAAAGCGCTCGCGGGCGCCTTTCTTCCGCTCTTCCATGGAGATGTTAAAGACCATAGAGAGTACGACAAAGTTACCACATTCAACCGCCTTGATTTCCCGCCTGAAAGCAGCTCAGATCAGCTACTGGCTTTCAGAATTGCTCGCGATGAAACGCAACGGACGCTCCGTCTCTACTTCTATGTACCGCGTGATTGGCGGCAATGGCAGCCTCGCGCCAGATATTGTTCGAGATCTATTCCTCACATTTCTATGGAAACAACTTTCTGAACGCTAGCGGCGCTAGCGAGAAAATAACAAACTACACCAGTATTTTTGGCGCGAAATTTGAGATTTTGAAAAATTGTTTTTCCTAGAAATTCGTGAAATCATTAATTACACTGAATTACATGCTTGGTTAAAAGATGAACTTTGTTCGGCATCTCTCTCTCTCGAGATGCAAAAATAATTATTTTTTAATAAATGGTTCATGAAATTTCGGTATCAAATTAAAAAATGAATTTGGGCTGAAATCAGTTATTTTATCCAATTAATTTCTAGGTTCGTATTCCACTCACCGCTTCAACGATTTTGAAAATTCCAGGCCTGGATGTAATGAATTGAGTGTTGATGCAGCAGCATGAGCTCCCGGAAGTGCGCTGCTGAATCGGCGCATGCGCCATGGGCATGTCTCGTACCACCCTGGTCATCTTGGCTGTAAGGAATCTGGTGAGATTGGTTTCTGACCCACCACAAAAACAATACATGTTTTGTAAATATGAATGAAATCTCCCGTCAAGATTCCACGGAAATTAATAATAACAACAAATAAATAAATAAAACATCGAATTTCAGAAAACTTACTAATTACCTTTTTGAGGATTTAAAGTTAGAATATTCGAGAGAATATTCTTTCCGAGGTAATCAAATAGAATGATTTATGAAATAGTTGAACAAACTCTCACCTGTCAAGAAGGAAACCACAGAACTCCAAGGTTTATTGACCTGGCTGTTTAAGTTTCAAACACCGGAAGTGTATCCGAATTATCTTCCAATCCGGAAGAATTATTAAACTTTGCGCGAAATTTATCCGCACTTCGAACACACTTCTGCCATTTTTTCTGAGCTGATATGCGTCAAAATTTGTTGTACTTGAGGCTTGAATAAGAAAGATACTGCTAAAAGTTTTGTGAATTGTGAAGTTTGTAGAAGAAAATTTTCTGGAGCTAACTGTGCGGTTTTTGTGTTCCCCCCTGGTGTGTGTTTGCCGAAATTTCACCGCCCAAGGAGTCCTGTAGCTCCCGGCTACTGCGATTCGGAAGGAAACAGCGCGCGTTTTGTTATTAGATCAAATGTCTTATGTCTAGTCCAAACTCGACTATCCTAATGACTTGACGCAACCTAGCTCGTTCTGACTAGAAATGGGACATGTGAACCTCTGGATTTCCCGTTGCTTACAATGAAAGAACGGTTCTATGTCGAAAGATGTTCCTGATCTAATTTTAGTTTCAAGAAACGTTGCCCCATGTTTCTTTTAAAAGCCTCGACTATTTATTTGTCTGAAGGTTTTTTTCGCTCTTCCAGTCATTGTTTTTTGCCAGAAACCATTAAAAATAAATGTTTCACGAAATTGAACAGTTTGCTTCAAAATTTTTAATTAATCGCTATTCGGAAAATGATTTGTTTCAAAAGTGCAGCGTTAAAATAATAATTTTACCACCAAATCAGTAAATAATTAAACCAATTAATTGTAATGACTAATTTCCTCAAGAAGCCGATTTGGCGGTATTCGCAAAAAACATAACATTTTAATTAATAACATTTTTTAGAATCTTATAGAATGTGATGAACTTGGCTTAAAATATTGTATCGACCAAATTACTCGTCAAGGAACTTATATATTCAAAAAAATAAAAACATAAAAATATATTTTTTCTATGAATACAATTTTAGGAATCTCGATTTAAAAAAAATATTTATTGTACAAAGTTGAAAAAGGAATAGTTTTGTCACATTTCATACGTAATGAACAACTCGTCGAATTAGTATAGTGGTTAGTATGTCCGTCACACAACAAAAATATCCTCCCCGACGGGGAATCGAACCCCGGTCTCCCGCGTGACAGGCGGGGATACTAACCACTATACTATCGAGGACTACGCTACAACCTCCTTCCGAATAGCGTTGTAGGTCGGCTCTTCCCTCATCGTGTATGTATGGTTTAGCTATGCGCGTCTCTCAGGGGCAGCAATAGCAAAACTTTAAGCTGCTAAGAGCCAAGAAGGCTAGATAGACATAGCACTTTAAACTGCTATTTCCAAATCAGATAAAATCGGAATGCTTATTTTCCAAACTTCTTAAAAAAACAACCAGAAAAAGATAGAAATATCAGATTTAAGTAGCAATTTAATTTAATAAAGGAGGGAAATAATTTTTATTTGGTTGTAGGCCACTGTGTGAATATAAAACTCATGAAAAGGAAATCTAAAATTCGCCATTTTTGGCGATCTTGGAAAGCGTACGATCATTCAGGAGTTCCCTGGTGGCACCAAAAATGATTAGAGAATTGGGAACTTGGCAAGTGTACGTTGGCCTTCATTCGATCTCATTACGCTGACTGCGGTCAATATTTGTTATCACGTCGAAGTCGGTCTCCTCATTTTTCTCCCTTCATCCCTCCGACGGCCAATTTCGTTACCATGGACCCTGCCCACATTCGTACGTGCATAGGCCACATGCGGGCTCGCATTAGGGCTGTATCCATCATATACCCATATCTCGAGCTAAAAAAATGCGTGGGATTGTGGGTTGGAGCGCTTTTGTGGGTGGGGCTGCTGGCTTTAGCGTTGTTATGACAACCAGCGACGTCCATCTCAAAATACGGTACCAGCTTCTATTTGCCGAACTCTCGGCGACTAGTAATGCGCGAAAGTCGGTGGCTCGACCAATCGATATTTGAAATATCAATGGTTGTTCACTCGCTAAACTTATCTTCTTTTTATCGTTTAGTTATTAGTTTTTGTCGGTTTAAAAATTAAAATTTATTGTTATGTTCTTTTTCTAAATCTCTAATAATATATCTAAATCTAATATCTAAATAAATTTTTCACTCATTACGTCATTCTTTCGATTTAATCAGGCGTTTTAAAGAGCGTTAAAATCCTGGAAATATTATCTAGATTTTCGATTTATTCGCGTAACGTTCTGCCTGTTGTCCAAATTAAAGGTATGAGAAATTGGGCCAATTTTCGGCAACGGATTCTTGACCGATCTTACCAATCTTAGTTTGATTATCTCTGACTCTTGAGAGTCTCAACCACGTTGACGTCAAGACGTAAAGTGTGACGTAATTTTATGAATGCAATCACAAATCAGGAAGCAGATAACAACATGATTATTCTCGATGAATCAAGATTATCGAAGTGTGACATTGTGGTCGTTTTTTCCGATGACAGTCAAATATTCTGAACTCAATCGATCGATCGACAGCAGCCAATCGATTTGACTCCACCCAAATGTAGCACGTTAAGTCGATAGTCGACTAAAACAATTGCGCATCCGTGGATTTACGTAACTCGAGTTCACCTGACGCCCGCGTTTGAACGCCTGTTCTCCACGGATCTCATCTCAGTTTTTTAAAATTTGTTTCCCCCTCAATATGAGTTGAAAACGTGCATCCATCGGGGAAACATTTCCACGAACACCTAGCTGATGTCATTAACTTGATCAAGTGACTGGTATCAAATCGCAGTTCCAAAAATTTACCATCTGTCAACTAACGGACTACAATAGAGTTTTGTTATCCATCTGTGAAATTCTACAACTGAAGAGCCAACAGAGAAAATGAAATTCATCAAATAATAATGTCATCTGTTCAATAATACAGAAGTTCCCATGACCACACGTGATATCGCCCGTCCATCGATAATATATCGATATCGTCGAAGCTGAAGTGACATCGATTATTGTTCAACACGATTTTGGCTCTGTGACGACGAATTTTTTATATCAAATTTTCTTTTGATGTCGTCATTTGGTGCCGAGTCGGTTTTAAGGGGATCTTAAGTGCTCCTTATCCCTTCCTCGTATGGATGCTGGGTAACGTTTTATGGTGTTCGGTTTTCATCCGTTTCTACGTTGTGGTTTTACGGCTTGCCCGTGGGAGGGCGCTAGTGAACTAACCGTGCCTTGCGGGTAAGTCCACTTCGGGCCGCTTTTGATAAGTGTTGATCGCTGTCACCTTGAGTCAGTTAACCCTGTTTTAATTGCGTAGTCTGTCTTCCAGAATGACCATCCCGAAACATGCAAGCCCAAAACATCTTCACAGTCCCAAACATGGAAGAATTCGAAACAGGATACGTTTTCGCAATTGTGGTGTACTTACATTTGTCAGGGCAAGCGGAAAATTTCCTAATTTCCTAATTAACTCAGAGAGAAGTTTTGAATCCACTTTTGAGTTTTTATCACTCGATTAGTTTCCACTAATTTGTGTTGCTCCCCGAATTATGAAGTTCCAGTTATGTAGTTTCGCCTAAGTTGTGCAGTTACAACTGAATTGCGTTGTTTCGTGTTTCAACCGGTTTTCGTAGTTACATCACTGAATTAAATAAAGTTTCTCAGCATATGGCATAAGCATATGGTAAAAAAAATTATGCTTAAAAATTATGATGCTATTGACGTCGAGGTTTTTAATTCTGGTATAAATTTTTGATTTTGGTATTTGGTTCAGAAATAATTTTTTTCTTCTCCTAAAAAATGTAAATTTAAAATGACGTTCTAAATGAATAGCAATATTTTAGGAGCGCCCCTTCTTCACAGTACTCGGTTAAACTGGCATCCCCGCGAGACTAGGAAAAACAAATTTCTATTAATAGAAATTCTGATAGGAGCTAGACGGTGTGGCCTATACGTGTTTCTCATGTTATTTTCGTCCGTCAGGTTTCATCGGATGTATACATGTATGTACATGTGCATTTAGAAGGATTCATTCTTGCTCGATGGGTTGTTGGGCAGTGGCGTTAATATGTGATCCTGGTACATTCATTTCCTATATAATATCAGCGAGAATTTCGTCAAATCTGAAAAAAAATTGTGATGATCAGAATAGACAATATGGCAGCAATATGGTTAAAACTAAACATAGCTCACCTTAATAATAATGAACTAGGGTCAGAGATCTACACCTCGGACCATACAGTTTTATCAACGAAATAAAATACTAGACTCCATGATTGGATTTAATTACTGCTGGTTACTCTCCTTATAAGTTTTAATCATCAATTAATTTTAGTTTTGATATCATATTGATACTCTATTGGTAACACTGTTCTGCGATGTTGTAGCTCTTGTCGTCTTGTCCGTTCCCAGGTTCGCTTCCTGTCGGAAGAGGATTCGCGCGGCGCCTCGGATCCCGCCACCCAATCGACGGATCTGTCGCCAGGGTCGCCGCGATCGCCAACGAGTCTCGTCCGCGCGTCGCCACCCATCTGCAAGAGCAGCAGCAGCGCTCCCCGCGGACCCACCCCGGACAGTGGCTCCGTCGTCAGCGGCGCCAAAATGCGGGATGGCGCCGCCAGTCACCGACACCGTTCCCACTCGCACGGAACCCACGCCATGGTCAACCGCAGCGACTCGGAGAAGCTCAGGTTTGGAACAAGAGCGATCCTGGCGATAAAAACTTGCGTAAATCGTAATATGGGTTTTACTAGTGATGCCCGTACCACGATTTAGCTGACCCATTAAATTTGAAAATCGGACGATCACTGCGAGTATTTATTTGTATCCGTTTATTTGATTTCAGTGAAGTAAAGCTGTTGTTCAAATCCGAGGCTCATATCCAACGTTTACCAATATCTGGTAACTTACAATTTATTTATTTATCAGTTTGTTAACAGTTTATTTGTTCATCAGTAAGTTTACATGTTATCTGTTTGCTAGCGAGGTTACAGATTATCTGTTAGTTTCAACTTATCTGTAAGCTAACAGTTTATCTGTGAGTTTATAATTTACAGCTGTATCTGTAAGTAAAAACAGTTTACAACTGTATTTAAGTTTACAATTTGAAGGTGTTTCTGTAAGTGTACTATTTATCTATAAGTTTACAATGAGAAAGAGTTTTGTTATCGGTGTTGTCCCGAATTCATCCATTTTCGATTTAATATAAGTTTACAGTTTACTCTAGGCCAGCAAAATTAATTCTAAGAACTCAGCAATCTTTATATGATATTTGATCGTACAAACCAAAATTGCGAGAGAAAAAAGTGTCTCCTCCTTAAATTTGTTTCCGCTTCCTCTGCAGACAGGAGCAGCCTGAAGAAGAAGGCGTCCGCTACCAAAGACTCGGTCAGCCTGGAAGACCTCGAGCTATTCGATGTGCGCCGACCGCCCTTCTGGCGACCGTCCGCCTCCCACCATCCGGTGGCGGAAGAGCCGTGCTCCGCCATTACCGGCGCATCAGCCGCCAGCGCCGCTAGCGCCCCTGGTGGCGGGGCCGCCTCCTTTGGTAATGGCGGTGGCCGACGGCGCTCGACGGTGGCGCCCTCCGACGTGGACTCGTGCGATCGCGTCGCCGTCTTCCGGTTGGACACGCTGGTGGAGGGCAGCTGCACGCGCGAGGAGAAGGAAGAGAAGATCTTGGAAGTGGTAAGTGGCCAACGATGGACATTGATGGGGTAGATGCCGGGATGACATTGAAATTATATCTTAGATCAAAGTGGTCTCGCATGATGACAATTTTTCATGTGGGATGACTGGTCTGGTCATACAGGGTGACTGGATGAGTTATTTGATTTCCAATGTCACCGCTGGTGGCGCGGATTCCAGGCGCTTCTCAAATGAATAATCCACGTTATTTTGTTTTTCTGTTTTTATGGATCGCGAAGCTCCGTGAAATTGTCAGGAAATGCTCCATCGGAGATTCCACCCGTCGCCCAACAGCCCACGACCTGCTCGCCATCCTGACCATCAAGAGTCACGACCTACGCGACAAGTAGTTCGATCACGATTCGATGAATCGATACATATACGCTTCGACCATCGATCAAGTACTGACTCTACCCGCTGATCATTTTAACTGGCATTCAACGGTTATAAAATGATTTGTGCCCCTGCATTGGTTTTTAAAGAAATCGTTACCAGTAATCTACCCGTGAATCTCGTTCTTCGCTGCTTATTTATTTATTCCAAAGAAATATAGCGGTGGAACTAGTGAAGCCTTTACACGGTACACCAAGAGGAGATCGACACTCCACCAACCTTAAAGCTTTTTCCCAATGCCAATATTTTCTGCTTGTGACCAAATCGAGAAAAGAGATATCAGTTTCGTCTCACCGCGAGTGCAGCATCAGAATTATTATTTAAGAACGTTCAGGCAACTTCCGGTATAACCAGATATTGACTTCCGGTTTCTAGAAAACTCATCGTACTGGTTATTGATTACTCCATTAAATTGTTGTTTTGTTCTGCAGGTTGAAGGAACTGTGCGCACACGGATTGAAACAACAATGAGTGAAGAGGAGAAAAAAATTGTGTCGTGACTTTAGGCAACATCGGCCTACATTTTTAGTTTTTAAATAAAATATTTTTCGCCCCGTAGACTATCGTGTGCTAATTGGCTTGGAGGTGCGATTATTCTCTATAATAGGATTAAGGCGATATTCAACAATAGAACGTTGACTTTCGATTTTAAGAAGTGACAAGAAGAACGTCTAGACCGGTGAGAATTTAATTGGCTGGCTGCCGTCTTCTGTGCATTTTGTATTTTTTCAAAAATTTGAATTGTTTAACAAAATAACTGAGCAGATGTGGCTGTGTCTTGTGTGTGGAAAGAGAATCGTGATTTATCTTTTGAATTGTCTATTCCAATGCAAATTAGCATAATTTATGCGTGTCTGTTGACAGACTTCATTGTTATTTTGTGTGTGCACGATTATGACGAATTGTGCATGTTTTGCGTGTGGCCTTTCTGGCGAAGGTTTTTGAACCTCAATTATGGTTATTCTTCCAATGAGTCGGATAAGATTAAAACCCTTTGATTTTGTTCGAGCGCCATTGATAGGGATATATTACGCTAATATCTTAAGCCGAAGTTATAATTAGAAAAGATAACAAGAACCTCCATTTTTAGAACAAATGCTCGATGACAACCAATTTTTCAAGACAGATGGCGATTTTAGACTCTTGAAGTGATAACCACGCCAGCTGGTGGCTAAGATTATCTTAATTGTAAAATTGTGTTTTATTTATTTAAAAATTGATTTATTGACCTGGATGATTCCAATTGATACGCGCTAATCTTGTTGCTTGCGATAAATGTTCCGTTGATCTTATTATAGGGAAATTGTATACAGAGTGTTGTCCATACTATTTTGCTTATAAAAAACTTCACATTTCAGTTACATAATCTGTGTACTGTGGTTTATTTACTTCTACAATGTTATCCATAAAAATGAGCACCCCATCCTAACTTCGTGAAAAATGCTTCGATTTAAACGAAATTTGGCACTTACAACAATTACAAAAATTACTTGGAACAAAAATGAATTATAAAATGTGCTCAAAATGCTCTCCGGTGGCCTTGACACAAGCTCAAAGTCGGCCAATGTGAACAAATATCAGATAAGTTTATTATTTCAAATCTTGAAACGATTGATAAACACAATGAAACAAATGAAGAAGTGCAGTGTTCAGTTAACTTATGAGTAATTTTTATGTAGACATACAGAATGACCGACTTGATTATGTAATAATGTGGCTCAGAACAGCAAATTGTATTGTTGTCACAGAGACCACTCATTATATTGATAATAATTTTCTTAAATATGCCACCACCTCATCAATTGTTGACCTCGCCAAAATTGTTGGTGAGTGAGTCATTGTATCGTAGTTGAGCTAATTGAACACTCAAGCCATACGCTGAGCTGAGAATTTTGCAGGAAATGTCAAAAATGAATGAAAACAAACATATTTGCAACAAATATTGTTTAATTTATTTAACAATAGCTTAACAAAAATAAATCAATCGTATTTCATACATTCAAAATAAATTTTACACCATTAGATTCATCAATATGTACAACATTCAACTTGAGGAAGCCTCTTCATAAGAAATAGGAGATTATTGCTTGAGCCATTTGATCTGTATAGATTAATATGTACACATAGTCATTATTTGCCATATCCTCCTTTACTTTTTTGACTAGACTTTTTTCCTCCTCCCCCACCACCTCCTCCGCTCATTCCCCCATATCCCCCACTCGATCCTCCACCTCCTCCACCACTCATACCACCATAGCCCCCGCTTGATCCACCACCACCACCCATTCCTCCATATCCACCACCTCCTCCCATTGATTTTCCACTGCTCATTCCTCCATATCCCCCTCCTCCTGACATACCGCCTCCACTCATTCCACCATAACCACCTCCACTTGAACTACCTCCACTCATTCCCCCATATCCACCACCTCCTGATCCTCCGCCTCCACTCATTCCCCCATAGCCACCACCTCCTGAATCCCCTCCTCCACTTGATTTTCCCCCTCCGCTCATTCCTCCATAGCCACCACCCC
>JAQGBY010002929.1:0-20967 GCA_034698785.1 Mycogona germanica | reverse complement strand
TTTCAATATAAAAATAAAATAAAATAACAATATTAAAAAACATAAAATAATCAAATAGATATTTTAAAAATGATTCTATTTCAATTTAGCAATTTTAAATGTTATTTTACGTTTGCGTTTATCGTGTGTTATCGTGTAAACCTAAATTAGCCAGTAAATTTAAACAATTAATTTTTATTTCATTGGTGGTTACTGAAAACCCAGACAAACTTGGGTAACATTCTTGTCAGGTATAGGCTGAAGATCCCTACCTCGGTAGGCCAGGAAAATTAAAAAAAGTTCAATTACAATCTAATACCAAGTTGTCCCTGATGGGTTTTAAGGACGGAAATGCAGGAGAACTTCCTTAACACCTAACTAAACAAAATCATATTTGAATGAGCCAATACGATTAATGAAATCGGTTGCAGTTAATGATTTCATAATCGTTCGTGGATATTGAGGAGACGTTTACTGGTTTTTGGAAAATGATTTTCTCTGACGCAAGGTACGAGGAAGACATAACTAAAAACATGCCTCAGGATATTGAAATTTCTTTCAAGGAAGAAACGAGTAGCATTTTTTTTCGCTGCCCCAGTCAATAATTAGTTTAAGGTAAATCTTGATAAGATAATCATTTTGGAAATATCATTTTAGGAAAAGACGAGACGAGACTTTGCCAGTCTTAGATTTTTTATATTTTTTCTATAGTTGAATAACGATTCTCTTGAAAATGATTTTCTCTTACGCAAGGTACGAGGAAGACATAACTAAAAACATGCCTCAGGATATTGAAATTTCTTTCAAGGAAGAAACGAGTAGCATTTTATTTCGTTGCCCCAGTCAATAATTAGTTTAATGTAAATCTTGATAAGATAATCATTTTGAAAATGTCATTTTAGGAAAAGACGAGACGAGACTTTGCCAGTCTCAATTTTTTTTTATTTTTTCTATAGTTGAATAACGATCCTCTTGAAAATGATTTTTAGTTTAAATAATTTGGAACCTATTATTTTTAAAAATACTGCATATTTTGAAAATGTACAGCGCGAGGCAAGAGTTAGGAATCTCTTTTCAAAAAGAGACTCAAATTTCAATTTTAAAATTTCTTACCAATAATATTTCCTTGTCGGTTACCTCTGGGATATCAAACTGTTAAGAGGATTTTGCATAATCCTGCTGCAAATGTTTCGTTCACTAAACATAAAAATTAAGCGGCGTTTACACCAGAGAAGATTGGCTCCTCAGGAGCCTCAGGAGCCGATCTTCACCGCATAGGAGCGAAAAAATGAAGTGTAAACTGAAATATCGCATATTCCAGGACCTCGGAAATTTAAAAGGGGATGTGTAATCTTAATTATTCCCAAATTTTATAACAAATACGGATATTTTCGGTCAACATAATAATACTCATGATATAGTCATTTTTAATGAAATGTCTGCTATTGAGAATAATAATGTAAGCGCCTACATTGTGAAAAGATGCTTATCGACGATTATTTCTAATTTTCTTTCAACTACTGTGGGCACTTAAAAACCTACACTTTTCAATCTATATCTGTCTATGGTTCAGGTGGCGGACTAAAGGTATTGTAGTTGAGAAATTCGTGTTTGGATAATTTGCAAATTGAGCTCATGTTTGAGCTGCGGAAACGCAATCACTGCTTTGCTACTGAACGCGGTGGCCAATTCGTCAATTATCTTTATGACTGATAAGAAAAAAATGATGGGCACTAAAATATCCGTAGAAAAAACCCAAATATGCAATCAGTCATGCCTGTGTTGTGGTTTAAGAAATTAAAAGAAGACATATCGACAGTTCTAAAACATTAGGTTTCATTAATTACAATTTGAGATTACACGTCGAGCAGAGTTCAGGGAAAGAGCCCAGATGACCCCACATCTGAAAGGGATGAATCCTGAATAATCTAATTCTGGAAATAATTCTTCAGACAAAAGTTTTGGCGACAATTAAAATCTTAACGGGTGACTTGTTTAAGCAAAATTTAACAACGTAACAATTCGGTTTTAGTAAAAAAAAATGTAAATTGCGTCAGGAGATGATGCTGTTGTCGTGGAGTCCTAGCGGAGTACGAGATTCGTTATCTGTACTGCAAACGTTGATAATTAGGCCTAGACGTGAGTGTGACGTAGTAGGTAGATGCAGGGGATAGGTCGATTGTCTGTAGGTTGGGTTTTCCCCAGATCGGTCATGATGCAGGCACGTCCGAAGAGGAGGAGGCGCATCGAGGCCACTGTCAATGTCATGGGCGAAATCGCCGGCTCTTATCCGTGGAAGTCCAAATGAAATTCCGAGAAAAGCCAGATGGCTCGTAAGAACCCGTCAGACCCGTGATTGCAACATCGATAGAGGATGTCCACACACACACACACTGGCCGCTTTCGAAGTACGAGTCATCGTTAGTCGCATTGAGATCGAACGCTTTCAAATAATTCAACTCGGCTTAGATTTCACTGAGCATGTTTCACTAGCATGCTTTATCAAATTTAAAAAATCTAATTTGCTCTTAGTTGAGAAAAAATACTGTTGATAAATCTTCAAAAGAAACTATTGCGTTATTGTTACAACAAAAATAAATTGATTACAGCGCTCCATTTTCATTTCAACATCAATTACCACTTTCACTAACTTTTCAAGTACGATTTTTCCCAATTCGTAGATGTCAACCCTAAAGCGACTATTGTTATGGAACTATGCCACTCATTGCCAGTGACGTCTATTATTCGATACCAGATTTTTTGATCGACGAAATCACTCATTCATTGTGTAGTCCCATGTTAACGAAAACTGAGGAATGGGTGATTAATTGAGCGTGTCACCTAAACCTGACAAAGTCAACTGCATGACAGAGCAATTCACAATCGTGCCAATTTTGCAGCCCACATTTCTTTATTTTACTATGACAAATTAGCGTCAGTCAACCTACATCAATTCTGTAGAAGTAAAATTGAAAACATGGGTTCATGCAATGTCATGCTACTCTGCACTTGATTCGCAAAAAAACACATTTGACTACACCGGAAGCCACCTAACAAATTCGACAATTAGTAATTCGAGCCACAAATGTCGATTGCTAAGAATGTTTCTGATGATTTGACAATTTTAATTGATTTTAATATTAAATTATTTGCTGCAATTTTTTGTTTTCGTTTGATTTTTTTTATTGAAATGAAGTTGTCGATTAAGATTGGAAACTCTACTGTAGCCCATCCATTTTTAACCTAAATTATTGTTAGTTGAACGTAGAGGATTTCCTAATTATTTAGTAAAACTATTTCTTTCTTCGTGTGTATGTGCACGGTTAGATTGGATCACAATTTCTCAACCAACAAAATATGTCAATGTAATTTTCTCGTTTATGCGCTCGAGCAATAAGCATGACCTTTCTCGTGTATCGATCCGTCTTCAAGGACAATGTCAGAATTCTTTTGAGAAGTGGTGACCGGCATTGGGTGTTTGAAGCCAGGATTGTCGTGTACGGACGGCGTTATGGAAACAAGTGTCTGAAAACTAGGACAATCGATAGTGATTTTCAACGCTTAGCCCCAAATGTCAATATTCTCCTCCATGTTTTCACTACAAATGTCGAAGTCCTTTGAAGTCGTCGGCGCGCTTGACATTCCAAATTTATCGATGCTTACGCAGAGACTGTCCATTGCGTCTCTCATCACATCAATTCGAAGATGAGAAATTTGATATTATAATCATTTCTCTATGTAACTGTCCTATATTAATATATTTGAGAATATAATTTGTTTTAAATTCTAAATTATGATTCTACTAGTTAAGCAAAATTGTTTAAAATTCATAGCAAAATCAAGCCAGTGCCAATTCTAAATAATATTAATGAAGTTCGATAGTAATTTAATTTTGATAGTAAATATACCTTGTATTTCATTCAAATCGTTTCAGGACTCTATTTTTTCTATCAAGATGCACCGTTATTTGATGGGGTGTGTCCGGTTAAAATTTAAGAAATGCACGTAAAATTAATTAATAAATAAAAATAACAATGTTCGTTCAGGAGGATTCATAAGACACAAACCATAAGTCAAGAACAATACTTTTTTTCCCCTTACACCTAATTGAAAGCGACGTTCGTCTCCGGTCCTTGACCGCACAAACGAAATTGAGAAGTGAAACGCGACCTCCCCCTGAAACATCATCGAGATTTCCAATGAAAGTCTGACGTTTGAAGACACAAGGTCCGGTCCATGGCTGCACGGCAACCTGTGTTTGTTGTGATCGCGCCCAACTGTCCAACTGTCATGGTTACACAGAAAGCAAAGTATATTGTGTACACCACCGACACTCAAACACATTCGTATCCATTTGTCGAGGGACTGGTGTCTCGATCACCACAATGTGTCACAAGTCCACAGTCACGCTGACGTTCCTTCAACTCTGAACGTAAGTCCAATTCTTCGCCAAGATTTACACAATTTCTATGATTTCATGTATCTAAGAAAGTGGTTCTGATTTTTTTTCTATAATGTACAATCCAGTTATCTCATTAGACAAAGACCCTCGACCTTTTTTAAAAACAGATCTTGTGAATTTGAACCATTCCAAAATTGTCGTCTTAAGAAGTCAGCTGCATGACGTTTGCTTCTGGTCATGCTACTGACTTTTTCGGGACGTGCTTTTTATGTGGGTTAATTATTTATAATAATTTGATTAAAAATTATTTCAGCCTCAACCTTATATCTTGTTTACGGTAGTGTCCGGAGCAACATCGAATGGGATCAATTTGAGGGCGCGTAACTGGCTGACCTTTGACCTAGCAACTAGCTCCAGTCGATCCACTTTGATCAATACACAGATTGAGTCGAGTTCGGATACAGAACAAATTAGTTCAGAGCAACATACAAACAAATTAGAAGAAAATAGTACTTTGAGAAATTAAAGGTTATTTGATCTACGAACCACATACGACAATGAGGAATTGAATTATGGCAAAATTTGATGAAATACCTGAAATTGATTTTAAAAAACTAGACGGCTGCAAGGATCAAAGTAGCACATACTATAGAGAGTATGGAAATATATTAATTGACTCTGAGCTAAATTTCCCTACACAAAACAGAAGTGATACAACAGATAAATTAGTTTTAAAATACATGTTGTATGGAATCAAACATTATATCAAGTTTATATCAACATTATATTTTTCAAATTAGTTTGTCTGCACTACAACCTCATAAAATAAATATATTTGTGAAACACATTTTATTGACAACACCGCATTCTCAAATCTGGTGATTAGAACCACAGGAAATACAATTGTTATAACAAGATATTCTGTATTCCTGTTACTCTGTGGTCACACATTTTCGTGAGTACCCCGAAATCGAATAAACGAGAGTCAGCGTCGGGAATCGAACCCGGGACCGACGCACGTCGCGACGTCGTTTCGTTGTAACAAAAAATATTTTGATTGGAATTTGGGGACAAAAACTCAATTAAATTAAACAAACTGTGAAAGTCTGGTTTATATCGAAGTTAATCACAATTAAATGCCAATCAACAGGTTTGCAAATGATTTTCTCCATCTGTGGAATTTCATTTATCTAATCTAGTTCAACGAAACCAACTCGTTTCGCTTAATCAAATTTGAGAAATTATCCAGCGAATTAAATTCGGTCACGATCTACTAGAAGTTCACATTGCCACACTGTCACTACCATCACTGTCGTCTTTGAAACTCACTCAGCCTTAGAAATGAACATTTTCAAAAAAGAAAAAAAGCGATATTTGAATACCAAGAAAGACAGAAAAAGTATAAATTCACTTGCTCCGATTTTCTGAAGAAGTCGAACGCTGTCGCAAAGTCAAGTGTAGGTCAAAGACAACCAAAGAAGTTATAAGATCTAGTGTTTAGAAGTAATATCATGATTTCCAAGATAACAATTACAGAATAAGTGATTAGTGGAAGAAAACTGATAAAATCCTCAGGAGTCCTCTTAACTGAAGTCAGAATAGGCCCGGAAAAATCAAGGAAAATACACCTGGAACCTATCCTACTACGCAAATGAATCCTCGAATGTATATTTCCAGTGAAGACCTCTTGCCATGGGTCACTCGGACAGTTTGGATGGACTCCATCCACCGGACTCAGTAAGTATATGTGTGTATTTTTGCAAAAGAACTCAGTTTACAAATTACAAATGCCAGATTAAGCCCTGTGGGGGCCCTATTCGTAATTTTTTTAAATTACCTGCATTTAATTGCATAAACTTACAAATAATCAGACAATGACAAGACCAAGTTCCTCCTCCTCGAAAAAAAAGAAATTTTCAATTTCCGTTTCCGGTTGTTCCCGCGTTTTAGGACAGTCCACATCACAGCGCTATGCCTAACGAGGCGGAACCGGAAGAAGTGGTTCTACCTGTGAAGAAGCGAGGGATAAAAGACTGGTTATTTCTTTTCATTTATCTAGCATTCATTATGGTTCTGGTAAGCCGTTCTATATCTTGAAATTACGTGTTCATTTTTCCGCAGAGTATTCCTTAAAAATTCATCTACCTGCAATTTCTGTTTTTCAATTAACGAGCTTGCAACTAATCTACTCGCAGGTGTGCCTAATTATCTATGCGGCTAGCAAAGGTGACATCAACAGAATAACCAACGGAGTCGACCAAAATGGGAACATCTGCGGGGAAAAGAACAGCGAAATCGAAGGAGTGGCCATGTCAGGAAAGGACATGAGGAACCTGAAGTAGGCCATCATCTTTCATTAGGATTTCAAAATTCAACAAGAAGATTTTTACAGAAGTGATCAGAAAATTACTGAACAAAGCTGGTTCAGAGCTAGATGTGTGAAATATTAATAGTGGATTTTATCTTGAAACCTTTTGTCAAGAAGACAAAAGGTCAATATATTTTTTTATTTGAGCGGTTTTTCATAATTTGCTTTCCAGGTACGCTGAAATGACCACCGATGGTGTATCCATGCATTATGGCTGCGTTGAGAAATGCTCGGAGAATTCGTAAGATGATGTTTCGTTCGTTTTTGTGTGACTGAAAAGACGTTGCCATGCATCATAAATTTGTAACTATTAATGTTGAGTTGTTCTTGGGCATTGTTTTGTCATTAGTACAGTGGTGCTTTACCGTTGCCTTTCAAAACGTATGGCTCAGTTGGCATCTTCGGTCGGCGAAGTCGTCACACCGAATACGAATTCTGATTTTCTGCAGGTAAGTTGCTGACTATTTACCTGACCCTTTTCCCGTCATTTTATCTGTACTCTTACCTGATGATCCTATTCTATAAAACTAAGAATCTGATTTTCCTGTTCGGAGACTAATTCTCGAACGGCTCAATAAAATAGCATAACATTTTACATATTCTTAGTAGACCACCACAATTCGCTAGCGACGGAATTTCAGATCTCAATATTCAATATTACATAATAAAACAGCCGTTACCAAATTTTGAATAATCTCCCTTTCGCTTCAAACTTAAAAAATGGTGTCTCACATCAAAAGCATGACGTCGTCGATTTCACGAGACAACCAAGCAAACCAGATAACAGATCCAACCAAGCAAACCAGATTGGCCGCGTTAGAAAAATTGAAATCGTTGTTGTCAACACTTCCGGGCCGTGATATCTACAGGAATTGATTCCAACTGATTAACGAAATGGAATTTGTCATGTCTCGTATTTTTTTTTAGGATTCTGTAGAGGACATCGAGCTGTGTTGGAAAGAAATCGTTTTGCTGTGCCTTATTTCCTTAGGTCAGTTTGCGATCAAGACAACCCTTTACGATTTTTTCCGGTCATCGATTCACTGATAAGTGCGATGATTTTATTTAAAATGCGGTTAAGTGCGATTGATTTTATTTAAAATTTTATAAAATGCTACAGGTGTGTCTTTTGTGCTCACCTTGCTGTTGAGGTTCTTCGCAGCGGTCATCATCTGGGTTTCGTTGGCCATTGCTGTGATTGCGAGCATCGGTGGGACTTGCTACTTGTGGTAAGATCCCTCTATTGGTTCGTGTGGTTCCCAAAACTAGATTCATATTTTTAAGCAGCCATTTTCTTTTAGGTATTGCTGGTACACGGCCAAGACGAGTGTGGACAAGATTGACGATTCCGCCAGTAGAAATTACAGCGGTTCTGTTCAACGTTGGCTAATCTATGCCATTGTGTCTACTGTTGGCACGGTAACACCACTCGTAACTATATTGAAGCGCCACCTATCATTGGAAATTCAAAACAGTGTGGCCTAAGGTCGCAATGTACAAAAGTTTAAGCAAATTTGATAAATTATTTCAGAAGATTTGATAGGGTCACCTTTTTTGTGACCACACTTGTACATTGATTTTACCGAAAAATATCAATTCCTGAAGAAAAAATAACCAAATTTCCCCCCGTTTCATGTAGGTTCTTCTTTTGATAATGATTATTGCAATGAGGCGTCGCATTCAGTTGGTAAGTCCATATTTAAGTCACCCACTATGCATCTTATCTTATTCATCGTCGACTGTTTCTTCGTAGTTGATCTACGTGTAGTCAAATTATAAGTTTAAATTTCATTATTTTAAATATCCACATAAATTACAAATTCATTTCTAGACGTTCTATTAGAAGAAAAATATATGATCTATTTTAAATTGCTAAATATAACATGGTGTAACATTATTTTCAATGATTCTCAAAAATGTCGCTCTTGTATTTATTTTAAGGTCGCTGCCTTATTTAGAGAAGCTGGAAAAGTTATCGGGGCAATGCCACAATTAATTCTACAACCTATTTGGGCAAGTCCAACCATAAATCTGCATTGTCAATGTTGCCATTACAATTTTCTAGAAGAATCGGAAAATAATCGTTAATAATCAGAAAGTCACAATCACTGTAAAAGAAATATCTGATAAATGTCGTTTTCTAAGGCTAGACAATTAAACTTTTGATAATATGTTTAATGAATGTTTATTCATATTTACTTCCAGACATTCATAGTATTGGTTCTAATATGTATGCTGTGGATATACGCACTGATTTGGATTGAGAGTGCAGGTATATGCAAATTTTAGTAATAATTAGTGTAATGCGGAATTAAGAAATCCAGGAGTTCAAATCAATTAAATGAAAGTTGAACTGACGAAACCAACAGGGTGCTATTTTTAATATTGTATTTATTTTTTATTCGGACTAAGCACGATTGTTTTAATTTCCAGAAAATACAGAATATTATAAGTATACAGAGTTCTGTAATTTATTAATTTTAACTTAGGTAAACCTACGGTGGTCAATGGAAGCGTCAGTTTCGTAAAAGACGCTGCAATGAAGGTTTATCAAATTTTTCACCTGTACGTGTGCCACTTATACTGCACTTAAAACTCAATTAAAAACACTGGCTTTGAGTTGATGCATGCATTTTTTAAATTGTTGTTGCGTAATGTCATGTGTTACGTCATTTGCTGTACGTTTCTGTGTTATTAAATATTTTATATCTTCGAGTTTTACTGACTATTACAATTATCGGTTTTGTATTTTTTGCCACTAACAGTGCACAAGATGGTATCACATTTTTGCCTTACTCTGGATCACCCAGTTCATTTTGGCTTGCCAGGATTTTGTAATAGGTGGCGCTGTTTCAACGTGGTTCTTCACCAGGTGCGCCAAAATCCTGGATTATGTAATTTTTTTAAATAATCCGGTCTTTAGTTTCAATACTCATTATATTTTTCACTTCATGACTTGATTTCTATAGAGATAAGTCCAAAGTGGGATGGCCAGTATTTTTGAGCACATGGCGACTCATTCGATATCATCAGGGGTCACTGGCAGCTGGTTCCCTAGTTATAGCCATCATCAAGTTAATCAGGATACTAGTGAGAATTTTCGAAAATAAGTAAGTTTTAACTGTTACTATACTATAACTATACAAAACAAAGTTAATAGCGTTCTGTCTGCGGCTGTGATTTAAGAGCTCAGAAACGACTTAGCGCAGCGCCATCAAATTTACACTTGATGTAGTGCAGCAAATTATGAGATCATTCCACTTTATTTAATTATGTTTTTTCATTAATAAAATATTAATTTTATAAATAATCAATTAGTCTTATCTTTTTCAGCTACCAAAAATGGAAATATATTTAATTTGATTAAGTCCATCCAAAATTGAGCCAACAAATTGAGCAAAATTTATAAAATCTGAATACTTGAAACGCCATTCAATATAAGTTATTTATATAAGTTCATATAACTTCTTTATCTTTATCTTTATTGTTTTCCCTTTTTTTTTACAACATTTTGATACTCTGTATTGGTCAACATTTCAGTGTCAATAGTAGTGGTGGCGGAAATCTGTTGTTCCGCTGCGTCATGTGTTGCGTCAACTGTTGTTTGAGCTGCGTCGAGCGATTCCTCAAATTCCTGAGCCGTAATGCTTACATCGAAATTGGTAAGTCTGTCAATTCTTTCTTAATTCCACGAACTGTAAGAGACGCCATCATCTACTCGAAACAATTGTAGACATTCTTAACCGATGTTTATTCCCGTTTCTATCAAAAACTTTATAACCTCTAGGAATATTCGGATACTCTTTTTGCAAAGCTGCCAAACGCGCATTCCAGATCATCACCAACAATGCCCTGAATGTGGCCGCCATCAACTCAGTGGGGGACTTCACGTTGATGATCATGAAACTCGGGGTGATCTTAGCTGTTGTTTTCATCGGGATCGAGCTTGTCAGAGTAAGATCGCTTTGGTATCTGATTTTGAACTTTTTAACAGTACTCTAGAGTTGTTGATCGATACTTTTTGACGCGTCAACGTCTTTCTGGAAGGTAGGGGTGTATATTCCAAAACCTTCAGGACGGATATGCAACGCAGCGTAGCGGAAACCGACGTCACTCAGTGATTACAAGCGGCTTTTAACGCCATCTGCCGAGCAGTCGCTTAAACTCGTCGCAAATCAGACGCACTAGATCATTGACATAAATAGACTGAGTAGAGCAGTCGATGACTATGATTTGAGTACGATGATTTGAAGACAGACTTGGCACGAATTCCCATAAACCCGTTGGAGGATTTGGCCCCTTCAAGGGGGTGCAGCGTTTGCCCCTTCCAGTGACGTCAGACTGGTTGGCTGACGTCACTGGCTGTATCGATCCAGGATCGGTACAGTATCGATCCTGGATCGATACTGCAACTATCGAGTTGTTAATGGCGACGTGCACAGAGTGTTTCTTTCGTGTGCATTTTGCCGGCAATAAACAGCGTTTGTTTATCTGTTTTTATCGCCAATCATCATCTTATCTTTTTCCTCGTGAGTGTGTGTGTGCATTTACTACTGCAGCTGGTCAAAAACCAGCAAGAGTCCAACAAAAATAACCAAGAAATCTAAAAATCGCTGACTTAACTGCTACACGCAAACTTTCGACAGGTCTAAAAATTGCGGCCGTGTCGAAAACACAGCCTACCTGCTTTTTATTTGTCCTGGTTTCGCCTATACAGGGAAAACCAGGAGTCCATCATGTGTGGGTGCCGATCGTGCTGAGTGCTCTCTTTGCGTTTATCATCGCTCACTGTTTCTTCACAGTCTACGAGGTATGTAGTCCGGGTCAATCTACGGGACCAGCACTGAATTCATGGTAGAACTTCTTTAAAAATAATTCAACAAACTATTTCGTATTGCTGTTGTTGCTGCAGATGACTATTGACACTCTGCTGGTCTGTTTCTGCGAAGATTGTGACATGAATGACGGCGTGAATAAACCGTACTACATGAACAGTGGTTTGATGGTAAGCACTGAAATTGATTCATAAATTAAATAATAGAGATTAGAATTTAAAAAAAAATATCTTCTGAAGTTATAAATAACTTGGGTAATTAAGAGGAAGGAGCCCGTCGAACAAGCGGATTAAATGAAACTGTAACAAACAGTTACATTTTTAAAAAGGGAAAAACTAAGAATAAAAAGCTGTTTGGAAAGCTAAAAGAAAAATGGTTCGACTAAAAAAAATGATTCGGTTGAGCTAATTTAAATTTAAGAAAATAAAAAATTGAAATACTGTCTTGACTGAGACTCGAGACCTAGTCCATCGTGTCAGCAGCAAACACTGATAAATAAACAGTAAAGAAGTGCAATTTTCTGGTATACAGTGTCATTGTTACATTCCCGAATTAAGTATTTCTAATTGGATATTTATTGTTTGTAATCTTTGCAGCAATTTGTGAAGAACACTAAAAAAGAGTTAGCTCAATTGAGTAATAACAAGAAAGTGGAGCCAGCGCCACCTGCTGAAGAGCATGGAGCAAACAAAGGACATTAGACAAGAATAACTCGAATCCAATGTGGCTCGATAGTTCCTTCAAGAACACCTTTTGAAGAAGTCAAGGATACCAGGAACGTTAATAATTTTTGATTGGTGCTTTTGAAGTAAATGCATTGGCAGTGCCAAAAGCATAAATGCGATTCCATCTTATGTTTAAAGTATGGCTTCTACTCTGATACACTTGGCTTTCTCTGAAATTCACTAAGAAAAACTCAAAAAGCTATTCACTAATGTTGTTCAAGAAACAGGAAATGAAATTCCGGAATAGTTTATTTCGAAGGTTGAAGAGGCCACAATTTTTCACAGTACTTCACATTGTGCCATGGAGTGACTTTTGTTAAAATTATCGAGTTTGTCGCATTTTTTAAAGTTCTTTATTCTACCTGTGATTTTATGGATATTTTATCATTAATGTGGGGTGCATTTAGCTTTTCATTGATGTGGTTCGAATGTCTTTTACCGACTGCAGCAAACATTGTGTTTTAAACTTATAACGTCCAAATTACATTTAGATATCGATTTGCTGACGTAAACTTCAGTTTTCATCATCCATGGTCATTTAGTTACAGCATTAGTCCACTAATTTGCTGCCATAAAAATATACTAATCTTCACACAACCACAAATAAAAATTACATTTACTATCACCATGAATCAGTAAAAAATAGGTTTAGTACAGATACTTAAACCGAAGTCTTAACTTCGATATCAATTCACCAGCATGAATTTTTAATACAAATGAACATTACGTAAACATACAAAGAATAATGATCAAGCATTCAGATGAACACATGATCTTCATGAAACAGTTTGCTTGAAGTCAATTTAATTTAAAAAAATATGGGCGATACTTTGGCAAATGTGTTAAGCTAATTATTGATATGCATAGTATGTAATTACATCGGTGTAATTGTGTTCTTCTTGGCATGTTTGTTGCTGAATTAAAATGATTCAATGACTTTGAACTGAAAAACTGTTACCTAACATTAACTAATTTCGGAATTAAGTGAGCCATGGCATACTGTCGAAACTGAGTATGCAGATGCAATGTCAAGTTGAGGTCAATGTCCTGCGGTCCAATTTGGTAAGGCGGGGGTGTATCATTCTTGGCACTCCAGTTGGTTGCCATCACCCTGGTGTCATTTACTTTCATAGTCCATCTGATGGCCATGCGTCGATGCTTGCGATTGGCTGCCCTCATTAGGGTGCCCGTGATGTAGGCGTCATTCAGCCAATAGGGTGTCACCCTCAGGGCCGTGTCGTCCAGCAAATGGGCCATGGCCGGATTGAGCACGTACAGCCACCCGGAACAGTAGGCATCGTAGGTGTCTTCCGGGTGAACCGTTTTATTCAAGCCATAGCGACCGTCCCGCAACACGGTGGTATTCACAAACATGTACATGCAGGCCATGAAGTCTTCAGTTGGTGATTGGTTGGGGAACACCTTTTGGAGGATCTCAATCAGACCGAACACATCCAGCATCATATCGTCATCCACATGGACCACAAATTTAGCTTGGGGACAGTGCTGCCACGTCCAACGCATGGCCATCAAGTCACGCAGGGTGACATTGTGATAGCCATCCTCGAAGTTACCCTGAACAATGTCACCGTTTATGCCACTCTCAATCTCCAATTGCATCTGTTTCTTGGCATCAGGTAGCTTGCCGAATGGAAAGATCAGTTTGAAAGGGAACGAGAGCAGTTGTGGGTTGCCCCAGGTCAGCCTGATGACGTCACGCATGTCTCGGTGGTCCGGATGGGAGCCGACCAATAGGAGGGCGTACACTGGCTCCGAACTGCACGTGGCACTGTTGATGACGAAGCTAAAGTCGGGAAAGTCGCCGAGTCGACTCGCCAGGGATGACGGGGCAGTTGCCCAAGTGGGGACCAACACGTCACTGACTCCATAGTGGGTGCCAGTGTGTACATCTTTGTCATCAGTTAGGTGCAGAATTTCGTTAATTTTGGCCAAGGCTATTGACTCGATGCTCTTTTTATAAAAATCCAAATTGTAGTACTTTCCCGAGTATGATATGAACAGGATTGGTAGTATAATAATAGTTAGGATGACTAAGGCCTTGAATAGAAATTTGATTTGGAGCACTGACGACATTGCTGGAAAGTGAATGGGAGCAGTGTTAGAGAAATGGGATGTGACCTACACAAAAATATTTTTTATTATTCACTGAAAATTATAATGCCTTTGAGTGGGCATTAGTTAAAAAACATTACTGTACATTATACCCAACTGTTTTTTTCTCTCTCCAATCCATTATATGCCATTATTGATTAATTTTTAAATAAATTTTATTTTGAGATTTGTAATTGATTTGAGGTTAGCTAATTAAAATTTAAGATCGTCGACATTTACCTACCTCATATTATGTTCCTTCAGTGACGATTGATGAGCTAATATTAGTTGAAGAGCTAGATTTAACAACAAGATGATCTGGTGACTTCTGAAAAAATCAGCCTCACTTATACTGAGTATTTTATACTAACTAAATCAGGATAAGTAAGTTAAATCCTATGTTGCTTATCACACACTTTTTCATGGCTAGACGTGAATGAAATAATTGATTGTTCCGTTAATGTTGAACAGCATATTTTTGTCAGCCCTTCATAGGAACAACCAGCTGCTCTCCAGAACCTCACTTCAAACCAGCAAAGCATGCAGAAAAGCTTGCGACTTTGTTGGCAATATTAAATCGTTTTTTTGACATCAAATCATATCAAAAACAGGTTTTTGCTGTACACACCTTTGCTTTTTTACTATTATTTTGGTGGATCTGGTATTTCTGCAACGCCATCTCATATCTAAATGCAGAAACGGGCAATAAATTGCATTTACTACCTTGAGTTACATGCAGCGTCGTAAATATTGCGTTAACTAAATGTGAAGCGCCTTCTTTTTTCCCCATTGATAAAAGGCTGACTCAATAAATGAGTTGGAGAATTTCAAAATCGAATTGATATATGACATCTCTGCTCTGCGTCCCCATTGCCATGTAGGCAACGGTACACACAAAAAGTTAGGCTGATATAGTTCTGATAGATGATCCTTTACCACCTCAACAACAATATAAACCTCATTATTTCCCAGTTGTATTCTTGTGTTTGACAGCTGTACTGGTGCAAGCTAAATGCGGGAACCACTTCAGAGGGTGCATCTTTGTTAATGGCACATTTTTAAGGATTATTACTGAACAATAGGCGAGTCGGACTTGTATTAGTACCTTGACACAATAACCTTATTTGGTGAATCCCTAAAAGGAGCAACTAACCCATAATTGCATCACCATCATCTCAAACAGAAATAAATTAATAAATAAATAAATTCGTGAAAAACAGAAATATATGTGTCACAAATTCAATTTGTGTCACAATTATGGTATAGAAATTTTCCATTATCATAGATGAGGGGGGGGGCGACAAAGGAAATAGACTTCACCTAGGTAAATAGGGATGCACGGAATGCTGGACGCAAACCCAAAAAAGGCCATAAGAGTTGGCGAAACCCTAATAATATAATAATAGTAAACTATTATTTAAAATGGGTTTTTTGGGTTTGCGTCCAGCATCCGTTCATCCCTATTTCATTTTGAATATATCGGCGTGTACTACTCCTTATTAGTATTCACCTAGGTAAGTTTAGGGACATTCATTGGGAAAGTTAGGTTAGTTCGACAAGATTTGTCGAACTAATTGTTTGTCTCTTGATATTTTGCTACCACATGACATATCCGTTTCTCGAATCACACACACCTAGTTCTACATCAAGATTTGCAGCATAATAGAGTCTATGCACAAGGCTGGACCTTGAGGTTGATAAGTTGGTAAGATATTTTTAAAAACATTTTTGACTTCGAGCATTTTCAAATCATGCGTAGAGCGAAGTTACTCAATAATGATTCATTCTCCCTTTAAGGTTAAATATTAGTCAATTTCATTTAAATGATATGTTTGAATTCTGTAATACAATTAAAATGGTGGTTGTGCCCGGAACAGGCCGGACGAAAAAAGACGAACAAGAGTTGGCGATAACTCTTCTAATATAATAATAGTAAACTATTATTTAAAATGAAAAAATTAGACTAGAAAACAGTGGGACCTGACGCTACAGATGATGACGATTCATATCTAAAAAATCCGCTACATCCACATCTCCCGTGGAAAATTAATATTTATAATTACCCAAGGTAGACGTATTTTTTTGCCCAGCCTGTCCCGGGCACAACCCCCATTTTTATTGAATACAAGAAGGGCTTAGCCTGGGTTTACAGTAACCACCAATGAAATACACGATTTACGTTAAACGCATACGTTAAATGTGAAGAAATGTTATATTTAATTTAACGCTATCAACATGCTCAACATGCCTTTTTTATATTTGAAAATTTGGATTTTTAATCGTTTCATAACTGTTATGTTAAATTGAAAAAGAATCATTTTAAAAATATATGTTTGATTATTTTATGTTTTTTAATACTGTTATTTTATTTTATTTTATATTGAAAATATTATTCCGGTAATAGTATGTGGTATGGTGTGATTGGTTGGAACTGTTATCTGGTTTATTTAGTTGTCTCGTGAAATTGACGACGTCATACTTTTGATGTGGAGACGCCATTTTTAAGTTTGAAGCGAAACGGAGATTATCCAGAATTTGGTAAGGGTTATTTTAATATTAAATATTGAAAATCGAGATCTGATGTTCCGTCGCTAGCGAATTATGATGGTTTACTAACTGTATGTTAATTTTTATGCAATTTCATTGCGCCGTTCGTGAGTTAGTCTCCGGACATTAAAATCAAAATCTCCGTTTTATAATATAGGATAACCCAGACGTCTTAATTCCTATTATATTGCCTGTAATACAGTTTCTAACTTCTTCATCGATTTAATTTCTTTCCTATGTCTTACAGAAATGTATGCTGTGATACAACCAAAAATCGTAATATCACTTGCTGTCATCGTGATTTTTAGTATACTACTTTTGTCACAACTGGGGCAGTATTACTCTAGTATGGACAATCTTCCCTTTGTGCCTAAAACCAGGTACAGACTGGCTTCAAATACCCATACCACAAGAACAAACCCATCAATAATAATTGAAAACATTTCTCGAACCGATTCAACACAAACTGATAAATCTATCAACATTACCACGAGTGATGAGTTGGTCATAGCACTACCACCTTAGACAAACCGATTAAGCGATTTTCCTGACTTCCGTTTCCTCATGAACAGCAACACCTGTGGCAAGGATCCGGTATACGCCCTCCTATTGGTCGGTTCGCATCCCAACAACAGAGACATGCGTGATGTCATCAGACTGACCTGGGGCAATCCGCGGCTGCCAGAATTTCCATTGAAACTCATTTTTCCATTCGGCCACCTCACCGACCAAAACGCTCAACTCAAGTTAGAGATTGAGAGTAGACTACATGGTGACATCATTCAGGGAAACTTCATTGATAGCTACAATAATGTCACCTTGCGGGACCTCATGTCCTTGAGATGGACAAGATTTTATTGCCAGCAGGCTCAATTTGTTGTGCACGTGGACGATGACATGTCACTGGATGTGTTCAGTTTGATCGACATTCTCCAGGAGAAATATTCCAACAAATCGTCAACGGAAGATTTCATGTCATGTTTGCGCATGATGGTGAATACGAAGTTGTATCGTGAGGGTCGCTATGCTGTGAGTCGACAAGATCATCCGAGTGACCTTTACGACCCCTACTGTTTGGGATGGCTGTATGTCCTGAACCCGGCCATGGCGCGTGTCCTGGATGACACGGCACTTGCTGTGAAGTCCTATTGGTTGAACGATGCCTACATCACTGGCACTCTGATCAAAGCAGCCAATCGCAAACTTGACCAGTTGGGTATTAGGTGGACGATGAGTACTGTGGAAATGGCAAAGATGCTTAGTGATTGGAACTCGACAAGTGGCAAACCGCCAACCTTTCGTGAATTTTCTGCAATCAGACGTATGCAGAAACAACTGAAATGACCAGAATTTTAAAGCTTCCGCACCAAATTGTATGCTCTGTAGTAGGCACTAAGGTGCATTGTCTGGATTCAGGTAGCCCGAACCCACGACCTTTTCATTGATTACTTAACTATTAATGGTTCAGTTTGTACAACAATATCCTTAAATGCAAAATAAATGATTATTTAAAAAAAATGAGGACTTAAAAAATATATATCCATGTTTATTGACTTCAGACACAAAATTCAATCTTGATTACATACTTTTAAAATAAAGACTCTAAAAAAGCTTTTTCTGTCCGAGTTTGTGTTTTTACAATTTAAGCGGCGTTTACACCAAAGATCGGCTCATAGAGACAACTTTCGTCGGATAGGAGCAAAAAAATCGCAACTTGAAAATGTTTTTGTCAGTTACCTCTGGGATGCCTAACTGTGAACAGTTTTCGTTCACTAAATATAAAAATTAAGCGGCGTTTACACCTGAGAAAATCGGCTCCTCAGGAGCCGATCTCCACCGCAAAAGAGCGAAAATATCGCAAAAAGCGAATAAATGAAGTGTAAACTGAAACATCGCAGATTCCAGGAGTATTTGTCATTCCCATCAAGAATAGAAATTCTCTTTTTCTGAAGGGATCCGTTTACTGAGCGCCTTCTGTGCGCTCACTCAAGGCTACGTTTCGCTCTCGATGTAGTCAACGCCATCTAGAGGTCTCCATCTATAACTCGAGCGGCAAAGGCCACATCTGCACCTCTACTAAGAAATACTTTCATTAAATTTGTGCAGCCGCGCCATCTATTGAAAATATATAACAGCCGCGTGCATCTCTCCATATAGGTGTAAATACAAAAGATCGTAATAGCGTTGGTCGTAGGGGAGTGGAGCACGTTCCGGTGCAAATGCCGCTTTATACAAAGAACAAACACTTATGAACCGTGAAAAAATGACGACGAGCTGGCGGATCTCCATAAATAAAAAAATATATACTAAACTGTATTTTGTTAAACGAATATTGAAAGACATCACCCCTTTACCTTCGCCATAACCAAAATTTTTTTGAAAATTTCGACATTTAATTTTAATTTAATTTAAGATCACATTATAATATTTTTGTTTATGGAGCCTCACCAGCTCGTCGTCGATCGTCCACAGCTCTGCCCCATGTTTGTTCACTTTTGCTTAAACGTCGAAACAAATTTCGTACAAAGATTTTGTTTGAACAATTCATGGTTCTATTGAAGCGGTTTCTATTCGTGAGAATATTGCAAAATGTGAATTTTGAGTTTTAACCCGAGAGACATTGGTATTTCGCCTAAGAAATGAAATCAAGTATTTATCGTTGAGTCGGTCAGCCAATTGTGAATTGGACCTTTCATGCGTGAATGGAGAATTTCATAAACAATGAGAGAGCACCTCGAGAAAAGTGTTGCAAATTTTTCGTCGATTTATTCATTTGGGCGGATCGACCTTGTCTTCTTGCTTCGGGAGAATATCATCTTGCCTGCTCCAAGTTTAGTGCCGAACATTTTTCGGGGACGCAGTATTCATCGAAAAGGGCCGATGCACAATCAATTTGACGATTTCGTTTGCCCGCTATTGCATCAGAAACGACGCCAACATTCTTCCCATAATGCATCTATTCAATGTAGAACGTGAGACGGCGGAGTATCGTTCTTAAATTGTGCTACGTAAGAATTCTGCGAGTTTCGAACATCTTGGAAGTTCTACTCGAATATTGGATAATCTCAATTGCATTGAGAGCGGATTGGATGGAGAACTATCACAGTAAGAGGGGTCGCTCCCCAAATTTGGAGAATGAAATTTTGATGTGGGGAACGAAGTTGTCTATTTGTTTGTTTTGCTTAAGATTGAATATTTGAGTCGAAAAAGGAAAAAGGCTTTTTAATTGATAAAGTGCGAATTTGATTTGAGATCTATAGTGTGTCTCGTATTCCTATTTTTTGTAGAACTGGAGGTATGCTGTATTAATATAATATAGATGCCCACATATATAACCCAGAGATCTACGCAATCGTCGCAGATGACACAAGTTGCGGACGAGACTAACGTTTAGCAATGTTTAACTAAACTAACAATTTGAACGTTGGTCAATATTATTGATATAACTAAACACACAGCACCGAGAGAGAGGACACAGTTGTCACAATCGTCACAGATGGTGGAAGCCATGGTCTCGTCTGCTTCACTTTGTTGTTCACCAGATCAGTGGCCACCACTTACCGTGTCTGGGTAGTTGTTCTATATTTTAAAAAAATTAAGGAGTGACGTGATTTTTAATCTTGTGAAAAGTCTCCCAATCTAGTTCATCGTCTTTTGCTCGGTTCGGAGTTTTACTTCTATTGATGTCTCATCTGTTCGTACTTTAACTTTTGGATCAGTTTAGGTAAGTTTACATTCTGTTACCGGCACTGTATGGATTTCTGAATCAATGGCTGCACGCCTATTGACTAATGACAATTGACGATATTAAAAAAATCATTTCATGTGTCTTGTGTCCCTCGGTTCATGAGACACATGCTAATGTAACTGGACTGTCCATTGACAGCAAGAGACACAAAAGTACTCTTGCCTATTTTGAATGAAAGGGTCAATCAATGTCTGATCATGTCGATCAAACTGACAAACGCATAAATCGTTCTTTCTTGATGCCATTTCAGA
>JAQGBY010002928.1:0-20970 GCA_034698785.1 Mycogona germanica | reverse complement strand
TTACCAGGTCGCCTCCTGGGGGGGCTTTGAGCGGTTAAATCAAGCGGTATACCCCTTAACAAATAATAATAAAAAAATAAAACACGTTTGTTATAAATTGAAAATCCATTTATGTTTTATGATCACATTGAAACGACACGTTAAATTTATCAATATTAAACAGCTTCTTTGTCATTTTTGTGCTTGGCCATTTTCGAAGAGGTTTTCGCCTAATTTTTTACTTCGCTGTTGCAGGGATTTCTGGACAAGAACAAGGATGGTGGGATACACCACGTCTGCATCGAGGTGGACAATATCCTGGAGGCGATGGAACAGCTGAAAGTCAAGAAAATTAGGTGCCTGTCGTCTGAGCCGAGAATTGGAGCCCATGGAAAACCAGTCGTATTTCTTCACCCGAAAGACTGTTCTGGAGTTCTGGTCGAGTTGGAACAAGCTTAGCTGACCAGCAAGTTTAGTTTACAAAAACGTAATGCACTGTACAAACACATGTACCCCAGTAGATAGTTTAGTTGATTTTTTCTGTTTAAAAGACAGGAGGAGGGGTAAAATAAAAATTGTAATGAAGTCGTTCTCGCTCGTGAAATTAAAAAAGAAATAACCCGTTTATTTTGCACAATCTTTCACAAAATAATTACACAGTTGATACATTTTTTTAAAACCAACGATAAAATGTTACGGAGCAAGACTGCGTTCTAGATGGCCTTCAATCAAACTATTATACACATTCTGCTTCGCGTACCATGTTTCTCACAAAGAACACAAGCACTACTTTCTAAAAGATTATACTGTTCAGAGGCCCCAAGCCTTAAACAGTTTGCCCAAGTTGGGTTCTACAAGAAGCCAAATTTTATAATTAAAATACACAAATGTTCCAGCATTTTTGTGTGCAGAATAAATTAACCTTTTCGAGTCATTCTACCAAGCAAAACCGCCTCATCAGCGCTACATGGTTACAATTATTCTTTGTTTAAGTTCCTATATTTCTGTAATTTGAACATTTGCAATCGGCTAAAATTTCAGACAAGATACCATGTTTAGTTTGAACACTATTTTTATGGATGAATGTTTCAAATTTATTTCCTCCATTATGTCTCATAATGTTCATGTTCTCATGTTTGACGCAAACAAAATGACATTTAAGTGTCGCAAAATGAGAAATGCTCGATAGTGAAAATGGGGCCGCAAGACATTAAGATTATTCGGAATATTCATTTGGAACAGGTTTCGATTCATCTTCGTCTGGGTATACACGAAATTGACTTGGTCTCTAAAAATATGCAATATTTTTTTCCAACTCACTAATTTTTTAGTTTGTAGTCTAGTTTGTAGTCTGACTGGTTCGACGGTCCCGGGTTCGATTCCCGGCGCGGGCTCTCGATTATTCGATCCTGGGGTACTGGTGAAAATGTGCCCCTCACATAGTGCCTAAGCACCAAGAGTGGTACAGAAAATCTTGTAGTGACATTAAACTACAGTGAATTAAAAAAAAGTAATTAAATTCCCATTCAACTTTCTTTGAAATGGTCGAAGCTCGATACCTATTCGCTTTCATAATGCAGGATGAGAGTGGGTAATCTGTATTCAGAATATAATGAGCATGCCGTAAAAACAATAAATTAACAAAAAATTCGATAGTATTACATCAACTTTCAATGTTCGGAGGTATTAATTTCACGATTTACTTTACAAACTCATCAATCGAATCGTGGATGTACTGTAGTTTTCAACTCTGACAATCGAAGCCGAACAAATAAAATATGCGCATCATCATTTAGAAGTAGCTGCCATATATCACTGATCTAGCACACAACTCTTTGCTTTTTGATTTATGCGCATGATTACGAAGCCCTACCACATTTTAACTTACATACTGAAAAGCATAGTAAATATCACCACTATCGCTAAGCGATGACAATTTAACTTAGAAACCAGATGCTAAAGATTCCAATAGACGTTTTTAGAAATGTCCATGGCAATTGAAATGATACCATTACAAGTTGGTGAAAAATGAACATAGTCTGAAGCAAAAAACTTTTCCCAAATTCCCCAGGGTATGAAATTCAAGACATTGCCTTTCTATATATAGATCAAAGCCAAATCTACGGAAATCTTAGTACTAATGCAAAACTATCACTCACTCATTAAAAAATATGTTCTTTTTTCATCCGGTTTGCCATGAACTCCTGTAGTGCAATACAGGAGTTCATGGTTTGAAGGTCATCAATTGTGATTCAATTTCTCAACTGCAATCGAGTTGTGCTGTAATACTTTTACTAATTTGCTATCAATGATAGTAAAATAAATTTTACAGATAACTTATAATTGAATATTTATGCCCCTCACAGTAACTAAGCACCAAGAGGGGCACAGAAAATCCTGTAGTGATATACACTACAGTGAATTTTAAAAAAAACTGTTTTAGTCAGAAAATCTCAAATAGACAAGTTCAAAAACTATCATCATTGATGGGAAAACCCCAAATTGGAGAACCCCAATTCATGAAACAATATAAACGTTAATTTTTTCATCATGGTTAAAATTAAATCACTTTAAACGATACATTCGAGGCCACAATTTGGAAATAAAAACCAATTTTGCAATCAGCTCACTTCCATTTTGTAATTTTGAATATCAAACATCTATTGCTAGATAGACTACAATTCTATATTTTAAACTAGCTTACTGAGCAGTACTGGCCTGAAACACGTTTAATGACAAAATTAGAAATTAAAATACATAGCATTTTAACAGCTAGCACGCTCATTATAATTTGAGTTTTCTGATAGCCCAAAATTTTTTAGTATTACAAATATTTTTACATGACTTAAAACGATATAACCGTTATGATTTTGCAATGACAAACAAATTTAAAAATCCACTTTTTCAAATTTACTTTTTTATAAAAAAAAAAATGATCACATTATTTTAAAAGTTAAAATAATAAATATGCCTTACAAACAGCACAACCAAAATCGTGCCAACTGGTACATGTGCTCCGGAACTGTCTCATTGACAAGATTACATCTGAAAACTTCATTTAATAAATAAAAACTATTATCGGGCGCAAGCACTAGATAATATTCTAATCAGGAAGATAGCTTATTTTCGATTTCACAATTACAGAAATGTGAAGCAAATTAAGCTATTTGTTGGTTTTTGCGCTATCCACTTCTCAAGACCAGAAACAGACATGAAATTGAAGACACATTGGACCGCGCATTTTCAACTTTGCAATCCATGTATAAACTCATATTTCAGGGACACTAAAAAGAACGGAAATGCACGATTTTGTGAATCTGCTAGCTTCAGTATCCGTGTAGATGGATATTCATAAACGATCCAAAAAAAAAATACCATTTAGAAAAATGCAGAAATCAAGCTTAAATAGCTAATTACAAGCAGTCACGTCTAACAAATCTGTAGACCAACAGTAGCTTTTATATTATTACTATCAGATTACGGTGTTGGGAGAGCTTGCTAATGTCTCCACGTTTCATACTAAAAGAACACCCACTAAACATTAGCAACAAGTCCAGTTTCTGGTAGTTGTGCGTGACACCGAATTTTTAACAATTTTTTTTTAGAGTTGTGTGGTTAACCAATTTCGGATTCTAACCAGCGATCACCTGGTGGGCAACCACTGTACCGTTTACAAACTACAACTTTCGCTATAGATAAGTTTCTGCACTACAAGACTAACGCCACCTCTGCTCCGATCCAATTTTATTCGCACCCGGCCAAGAGGCAATATGGTGGAAACGAGAAGGGCGGAAACGGGTAATAATGGTGGAGGGCACATTGACTTGAGCATTTATATATTCACAGGATTTGTTATATTTTACAACAGCACCAGAGCTCACGCTTGCTTGCTTATGCACATTTTGCGAATCCCAAAAAAAGCGGTCTCTCTCGGGCCTAAGCACTTCCATCATTCTAATGTTTCATTGTTTTCCATATATCTTCAAGCTGTCAAGTGAAACAATAACTTAGACAACAGCTATTCGAAAGCTGTGTTTATACGACTGAACATTCCGAGCGACACTGTTGGAACATATCTAAATTATCGGTGGTAGCGCGCCACCCAAGTCGGAGATCTTTAATTGGTTTTAGAAATTCGTGAAACTGTACGAGTCATCTTCCATCGTGTAAACGCTTTTTTAGCATCGATTTGTTAAGGACACCCGATACGTAAAGCGACACTGGATGCGCTCCCATCAAAATAGTTCTTTTCATAATCGCGATTGTGATTATGAAAAGGTCCGCGAGTTGCACGACGCCGCTTTGGCGCGATTTGCGTGAGACTTGTCACCAGATGGTGTTTCTATCTGTGAACGATTACGTTACCAGAACTTATGGCTCAATCAGCCATGAAATTGGAGTGACATTTTGGTGGACCCCGCACAGTAAAACGAATGCTGCTTCTTTTAAAGTGAGCAGTGGGGAGATAGCAGCGAAACCAGTGTTGCTTGGAAGAGGGATTCGTCAGTTTTGTAGACATTAGAAGCATGAAACTTAATGTTGAACATGCTGAACCAGAACTTGGGCACATGGGCACCAGTTTACCCAACTATTGCTTGGAGCAACAACAAAAAATGACATGCGTGTGCCCAGGTATTTCACAACTACATGTACAACATACAATAGATGAAACGTCCGCACGACGCCGCCCCACTTTTGATCGTGATATTAAACATACATACATACCCACACACGGCATTGGCAAAAATCAACGCTGACGACCTCCAAGTCAAGCGCACAAAAACGGTCATTCTGAGGAATATCGGCCATCTACGATTACACGCCCCTGTTTCAAAACACCAACTATCAGCTTCGATGACGGATACTTTACAATATTTTACACGGAACTGACGGAAGATTAATAAGAACAGGCCATTTGGAGATTCATCTCATGCCTCAACAACGCACCCCCTCCCCCTTCAAACCCCAATCACTAATACTGTTGTAAAGAAAACGACAATCCATGTATTTCCCGAACTCTTTTTTTTACAGAAAAAATCGAAAAAAAAAGAATCGAGTCGAGAATTTTCTTAAGTAGAAAAAGATTTCTTTTTTAAAAACTTGGGACGACACTACCATATTTATATATATATATTTAGAGAGAGAAATATATGTAATAGACGCACGCAATCGACACACCAAATATACACACATGTACACCAAGACGTTATTCTGCACACAAACTGCCAAAAATACCGCCCCAGACAGGAAAGGGGAAAAATAATCATAAAAAATCGGAAACTCGACGCTTCGTCACGTCGAGGAGAGTGGCGAGAATACGACCACCCATTCACGTTTACCCACTACTAGGAGACCGATTCGGCAGGGTTCTCAGTCAGTTCCATCATGAGGGGGGCCATGGGTCCCAGATTCAGGTGCGCGTTGTCCAGAAATGAGGCCGCAGCACCCCCACCGCCGCCGCCGCCCAAACTGCCGTAAGGATTGTGGAGAAAACCCTTGGCGGATGACGTCACAGAACCGGCGTCCAGTTTGCCCGAGATGCCAGACATGGAATGCGAGACGTACTTGGAAGAGGTCGTGGCGGTGACCGGCGACGATGACTGGTGGTTGGTGGTAACAGAAAGCGAGGTCGCCGCCGATCCGCAGCTACTCATTGCGGGAGAGGAGGATGGCGAAGAGTTGGTGAAACCGTTGTGATGGTGGTGGTTATGTTGGAGCGGCGCGTGAACAGCCGAATAATCGTTGAACCACTGCGCCGCGGCCAATGAGTCAGATTGGTCGTTGCCCACCGACATGGACGACACAAACTGGTCCACCGTTGAGGAACCTCCACCACTACCGTCATGACGCAATGAGAAACCGCCGGCGGCCATCATGTCGTGATGGTGGTGGTTGTTATGGTTGTGATTGTGGCCAGCCGATGACACCAAGTCCGACAGCAGGGGCAGGTGGGCCAGCGTACCCTCGGCGCCGGTCATGGACGACATTGAGTTGAGGAGGCCGGTGATGCTGTTCAGGTCAGAGGTGGACAGCGAGCTCGTAATTACATGCAGGCTGTCTAGGCCGAGACCGCCGGCCGATGACACCAAGTCGCTGAGTGTGTGATCCATGGCAGCGTTGAGGTGGTCGCCATGCAGCAGTGCCTCGTGCAGCTCCATTTGGTCCTCGTGTGAAAACTTAGCATCCTTGTCCACGGCTGCCAGCGCCCGTGCAAGTTCGTCCGCCTCGCGACTGTGACACAGATCGCCGTTCTTGCTTTCTGTCGAGGGGTCACACAAAAAGAATCATGTTATGAGGGTATAATTTGGCTTGGTCAGAATACAAAGAACACTCACACAATTATCGAGTGCCCCTCGCATAGTGCCTAAGCACCAAGTAGGATTCACAAAAAACCTGTAGTGATATGCACTGCAATGAATGGCAATAAAAAAGTGGACTGTCAGTGTTAGGATACATAAACGGTATTGACACGCTATCTGAAATTTCAAGCGGCGCTAATACAAAAAGCTCTACAATGATTACACGTATTGCTTCATATTTGTCATTATGTTTTGGTCTCACACAAAAGCAATTTTACAATCTCCTCTCAATTTAAAAAAATACTGCAGTCAGCAACAAAATGACATACGCGCTTGCAAAACGTAAAAAATTCGATCGTGTAAATGGGTTTGAAATGATTATTTTGCGATACACATTTAAAAAAATATCAATCGAAGAAAGGTTTCAGGAGACAGTTCAAACAGTTCACACGACAAAATAGGAATGGCACAGTCAAGGTGGATTATTGACTGTTTGTACCAAAAGATCCGAAAAGACCGAACAATTTCTGGCATCTGGTGTGGCGCCCCTAGCAGCTGCTCCGTAATCCAAGGATCAGGAGAAAATTATTAAAATGACAGCCGCACAGCAAACGCTTTCATACCGTTGAACAGCTCAGTGAACGCCTCGTCCGGTATTTTGCTTAGCACTTCCGTGAAGTCATGCTCTTCAAGAAGACGGGAGGCTTGATTGGCCAACTCCGCGGCATCCATGGGAAGCTCCAGCGATTTGTCTATAGTCCCTGCAAGATTCAGTTAGCAAGACACACATAAAAATGTTGTCAGTTACCCCCTGATTATAGCAATAATTGACAAAAACGAAAATGACAAATTTTCAGGTGATCATTGGTGACATACCGGGTGACAACTGGCTGACCAGGTCGGAACCGAGGTCTCCGTCCAGCTCGCTGACTACATCATCGGAGTGAAGTACCGACGTATTATGACTGATACTAGAAGCGCTTGTATTAAAGTGAGTGGAAGGTAACAAATCTGAAAGACACCATAACGGGGTATAGTGAGTACTTTAAATTGAAAAAAGAGCCATACCAAATTCATAACGTCGCTGTGGTAACGGCTCTCTCCAAGTTTAAAAGGAAATCATGGATAACATTTAATATCCTATGAACGAAAAGAGCCAAAGGAGCAAGAAATAATTTAACAAAATTTCAATTGAAGGCAATCAAAATTTTGTTTTAATGGTTTAATATTTTGAACTATAAATATTAAGATTTCAAATAAAACGTGAAAATGGACAGATGATAAATAAACCCGAATTTATTAAATTTAAAACAGATAACGAGGCCTGATTTTCGTTTTTATACTTCTCGTACAAATAGTTGGCAGGAAGATGTTGACGAAAACAAAAGAGGTGACGTTTGTGGCGTACAAGATAGTAAAAGAAAAAAGCTAACCTTGAGATGTTGAACTTTCATGCGAAAGATTGGTCACATCTGCTAGTTTCATGTTCTGCCGCTTCTTCTTCTTGCCCCGCTTTGGCGGTCTCGTCAAAGCAGAGGGCTTAGTTTTCTTTCGCGGCTTCTTTGGTTTGGGCTCGGCTGACATCTTGCTGTAGTTATCCTGTGGGGGTTGCCAAACAAAGACAAAAACTATTAGAAAGCTCAGCACCTTCATATATTTTTGCAACTTGTATCCGCAGGGCCTCATAAATTGTTTCAACAAAGAGAGGGCCTGCAGTTTTCGCGTCTTCAGATGCTTATCATATTTTCCATGTTCAGTCAAACTTGTGTATGTATAGAAGACGTTGAATAATAATAAAAAATAATAATAAACTACAGGGTAACCGGAAAGTAAGCACCAAATGGAAATAATTTATTTATAAATTCGAATATGATGACTTTTTTTAGCACCACGTGCACTCATTTGTTATCTAGATACTCATAATAAAAATTTAAATAATCTGCTGCTAAATGAAGGCTGAAAACAAAGCACTTAATCAAAATTAAAAACAAAATATAAGATGTTTTGCTTTAGTCGACATGGCACGTTTCTCGAAGTTAAACTATTGCCTCTATGACGTTTGCGTCACTTAATGAACTTAGTGATTTATGCAGAATCTCAATTCTAATATTTATCGCGGGTAAACATAAAAACAGAATTTTTTTCCATATTAAGATTACTAAATTACAAAATTGGCGTTGCACAACTAGCTATCGAGCGGGGAAAGCAAATAGATCACCAACCCTTTTCCTTGCGTGTTCCACACACAATGGAAGCTCGTGACACACGTCGAACACCGGAATGCAGCACTGCGTGTTATCCGCAAACTTCGCCGTGCAATGCTCAAAAAGCAACTGGTCCACATTGTACATAATGTCTGTGGAGAGGGGACGATTAAGGATGACAAACATGCATTGCAACGATGCACGTTGCCAGCTATTTAAGACAAGACACAGCAAAAAATAAATAATTTCTTTTTAATAAAAAAGGATACGCTTGATGCAATGTCTGGTATAGGGCAAGGCGATCGCAGGGCAATTGGACACCTCGTTGCTGTAACAGCACTTCTGCTTGCTCAGTGCTGCGTTCTTCGGTCTACAATGGGGAAAAGAAGTTAGAGAATGTGATTCGGTCGGAACCCCAAACGAATCAAGAACAATCAAAGATAAAAAAAAATAAAATTGAAAGAAACATCTGGACATTTTGATCAACTGGTCTTAATAAGGATACTGCAAATTAATTTGACAGCTTGTCATTTTTACATTCTAAGCAACTACTGAAAACCAGACAACCATTATCATAACGAACCGGTTCCAGTTTCCCCATCTTACAATTTTTTGGGATCCTGGGCATGGGACTTTGGAGATACCACGTCGAGCAGACGACCCGTACACAGCGGTTGACATCTGGACGCGTCGACGAGTGCCTTGGCCAGGGAGCTCACGGAACTTCTGGTGGTCGCCTGGTTGTTCTGACTCTGTCGCATCTGGGCACATTGCCTGCGGAAGTCAGACTTGGCAAAATTCTGCTTGATCGATCTGAGTAGAACACCATTTTTTGCGTCACCCCTGTTTCGGAGAAAATACAATATTTATAAACTACTGTAAGAAAACAATCAATGAAAACAAAATTCAATTTTTTGCATTTACATGCAGAACACATCATTCGATTTATCAAAACAGTTTCACCAATTATTTAGACAGTGGAATATTATCAAGAAAGCTTTTATTATTTGAAAAACTGTGGGTTGCTAACAAATTCAAAATAGTATCGACAACAAATAGAAAATGAATAGCACAGATCTAAGAGATTGTTTAAAACCAAAATAAATACACAAATAAATCAAGAAACAACTAATCAACAATCAAAATAAAATAGATGAAAAATTTAAATGGCCTCAACTGGCGCAAAAACGGGAAACCATAATTATTTATTTGGCATTTACCAAGAATCCTGATCAGAAGGAGAAGCGAACCAGTGTCTTTGGTAAATTTCCACGTCACTTCCTTCGCTGTCAGTATCTGATCCATCCAGACCTAAGTTTCAGACAAAAAAAACTTCGTGAGAATTTTAACTCCAACATCATAGAAGTACTTAGAAGTGTTGTGGTCGGGTCTTTAACAATTACAAATGACACTTTAAAAAAATGCCACCAAATAATTCCAAAAACTTTTTAGTTGGCTCTCGGGGAACAAACATAATTATTTTCTCTTTGGCATTTACATTATTTCCTATACGTTTTGGTGGCATGTTACTCGCTAAAAAAATACAGCATTTTATATACCATCGATAACAAATCGAAATTTTACATATTTTACAGCTCCTTGAAACAAAAAAATACATGAATAATGAAACGCACACTAGTAACAAATTAACATATATTACTCAAGTTAGACAGCGAATCGCATCGCCTCAGGAACCTTCCACGCCCACTCGCGTCAACACCCAGAAAGTATACTTGCCCAATGGAAACAAATCCGTCCGCAACGTGACTTTATCCTCCCACAACCTCTGCACCAACTTGACCGCACCGGACAAGCCGTCGGGTCGCCTCCACCTCCGTTCCTTCACTCCACGACTGGGATAGAAGCTTACTGACGTCCTCAGCGGCTGAGCACAGTCAGTTACCCCTGAGCCTTCGACGATCTGGGTCACGACAGTCGCCCCTATCGATGGCGCGTCAGCCAACGCGGCAGGCAACGTCCGCTGGCCGCCGCCGCAGGTCCACGGGGAACCGGGTCTCGATGTTATTTTACCGCCGCCCGCCGGTGGAGAGGGCACGGGACTGGCAGACTGCAGCTCGGCGGAAGCGCGCACCACCGAGCTGATCGTCTCAGACACGCGCGGATTGTCCGGCGGCTCAGCTGAGGAGAAGTCCAATCGTGCGCACGCAGAGCCTGTAGCACCGACCAACGAGGTGCGACTCTTTTTCAGCTTGTCCAGGATCTTATTGCGCGCAATTCTAGCCTCTAGTCGGTTCACAGACTTCGAACTCTTGGCCTGTCCGGTACCGCCGCTACCACCACCACCACTGCCACAGTTGACACCCTTGCTGCTGTCCACAGACACACAGTTTGATCGTGAGCTGGGCTCCACCTTAATGGTAAATGCGGGTGCCGTGTCATGGTTTAGACCAGTCCTACTGTGGTGGTTATTGCAGGCGATTTTGTTGCCAAACAGGGGCTTGTTGTTGAAGGCGGTCTTGCTGTTAGTGATAGTGGTGGCGGCGGATTTGCTGTTCACGCTGGTCTTATTAAATATGGAGTTGTTGTCCATAGTGGGTTTGTTGTTAATAACTGGTTTACTGTTCAAATGTGGTCTGCTATTAAATGTGGGTTTGCTGTTTAAAACGGGTTTGCTATTCAGAGTAGACTTGTTATTGAAAAAGGGTTTGCTATTGGCAATGGGCTTGCTGTTCAAATAGGGTTTGGTGCTCAAAACAGGTTTGTTCAAAATGGGTTTGCTGTTGAAGGTGGATCTATTGTTAAAGGGGGATTTGCAGCTAAAGCTGTTCTTGTTGCAGTTTGTTGATGGTGGCATCGCTGCGGTGACGCCGGACGGAAAATGCCGAACGGTGTTGTCCTTGGTAGCGGCGGTGGTGGTCGTGTTGGTGAAGGTGGCGGCGACGGCGGTGGTTGTGATGGTCGTGGCTGAGCTGGGCGGCGTGGCGTCCGAGAAGGTGTAAGGGTCGTCGTCGTCGTCTTCGTCGTTGGCGTCTTGGGCCGGCGACAGCTCCTCAGATTTAAGCAGCTTGACACGCTCGGCGAACTTCAGTTTACCGTCGCCCGCAGTGATGTTGGGTGCGACGGCGAAGACCCCGGCCCCGACGGACGGCCCGATGTGCTCCTTCTCCTTTTTGTTTTTGCGTTCTTTCTTCGGTGCCATGCCAGCCACCTGCATGTGACTATTGCAGAACCTGCCGAAATTGAAATTCAATGGAAACAATGAATAATACAGGTGGCATTTTTGGTACCGAGTCATAATAAAGACTGTATTCAACGATGGATGACCAATGGACGATGGTTAGAGAGCGAGAAAATGTTTTCTTGTTTTGACACTTAATATTCCAGTCAGCCACTGGTGCACCCATTTGTCTGTATTACTAAGTTATTAACTATTACTTTAATTTCAAATATTTACTAACATGTGATAGATCAAGGCGAAAGGGAAATATTTCTAGTGACATCTGTTGAGACAAGATTATCAATATATGGATTATCATGGAAGAGCCATCTCCCAATGGTAATGACATAATTCGTAAAACGACTCGTCGTAGCTCAGTCGGTATTGCGACTGACTGTGGTTCGGCGGTCCCGGGTTCGATTCCAGGCGCGGGCTCTTGATTATTCGATTCCGGGGTACTGGTGAAAATGTGCCCCTCACATAGTGCCTAAGCACCAAGAGGGTACAAAAAATTCTGTAGTGCAGTTGATTACAGTGAATTAAACATAAACAAATTGGGTTGACGTTCCCTCACACCTACTCTCGATTTTCATTAGACGGAATTGGGTTGGTGCACTTCTGGTTGTTGTACTTGGCCACGTGAGCGCATTGCTTGAAGGGGGCCGCCTTGTCTTCCAGAATGTGACGAATGCAGAAGGCGTAGTTGTTGACGCGCCGCTGTCGGCATAGCTTGCCACTGTAAGAGCACAACGGTCGGTTGTCGACTGGTGAGAAGTGGATGTGTTTGCCCTCGTACATCATTCATAGGTACAGGCTGAGTCCCGACCACCCCAGTGTCAACATTCGTACGCGAGTAGACGAGCTGAAATACCGAAACAATCAAAACATTATATTTATTATTCAGTAAGTTTATTTAATACATTTACGATTACGCTATCAAAATACAACCCATAACAATCTTAAACTAAATTAAAATTAAAATGTGAATTGAAATGTGATCTACATAATTGCAAGATATTTGAAAAGCATGTTTTAAAAATATGCTGGTCAGACAGATGTGCACTAATTAGACATATTCCCCCTTCCCTGTATTTCCTTCGAATCATTTAAAAAGAAAATGCGACAACTATAACTCTTCTATTAAAAAACCCCCGCTATCTTTTTGTCTCTTTAGGTGTTTCTTTTGTACTCTTATAATTACCTATTTCACAATGAGGTGGTAGCCATAATTGATAGGTATTCGGTTAAACACACTAATGTAGCATAAAACTTAGCACGGTTAAACTCCAGTAAGCACCTGCAAAGAAGCAAAATATTGATGCAAAATTACAATTTCGAACGGTATTCTGCACCAAACAGCGGAACATAACCCTACTGAACATAAAAATAACGGCGGAATATGATCAACGAGTGCCACGCTCGGGACAAGTTCAGGTGATATCGAAAAAGGATAAACCTGTAAACGCGATAATAAAACATTTGCTACTTTAACGTCATGGAAATTATTCAAATATGTTAATTTTCGAGTTAATTTGTAATGATTACGTAATTTGGACTATGCATGTTTACAAATTTTATTTTCCATTCTCGGACATTCTGTCAGCAAATCACTTGGTCACTGTCTAGAATCATGTAAATAATTTAGAATAAAAAATGTGAATTAGAACTTAGGAGCAAAACACAAAAATGTCGTATTTTTTTTAAAGATTTAGTTTAATTATCGCCGCGCTGTGGCATTATGGTGATTTACGTAATTGCAGGTTTGCTGCCGGAATTTAAAGGATGATAGAGGGAGGGGGATTGCACTAATTCTTGGGGGAGGCTGTTCCAGTCATTAATACATCTGTAAAAGAAGGATAATTTGGCGAAGTTGCTTTTTAGCATAAAATGTTTCAAGTTTCATATATTTTCGAAACACATGCACTACAACGAAACAGGACATGTCATTAGAACTTATGTTTTAAATCTAGACATTATAATTGCCAAAAGGGTAAATCAACCTCGAGTGACCGTTCACGAGTTAATGACTCACTTTGACGGTGGGCGAAGGGGAGTGGCAGATTTGTCTTTCGGGTAGATTTCATCGATCTATGCAACCGCAATACGCAAACCCTTAAATTTGTGTCAACACCCTTCTAAAGTGCAAAAGTGAATTTGAGTTATGATTAAATAATAGGGCCTTGTAACATTTTCTTATTCGGGGGAAAATACAAACATGTCCTGCGTGGGATTATCCCGTTCATTCAACTCAATGACTTCGATACAACTACGTTCACGTTATTAACTACGTTCATAAACAATTTTAATTATGCACCAATTAGTATATGCAACAGTCTGTAATGTTTAAAATTGCTTTTTTAAATCGTTAATATTTTTGTTTAATGGCTTGTTAGGGACACCGAAATTAAAAACGAAAGTGACAGATATTTTTTCGCTCGCCCTTGACCAGAAAATCTTATGAACTAGTTTGACCTTTAATTTATCAAATAAAGAGACAGTTTGGGTCTCAACTTGATCAGACCAGTCCCTAAAGACACTTGCGTTCAAGAGGAAAAAATACTAAAAATGCAATTAAATTTATGAATCCATTGTCTACATTTGGAAACCTACGATTCCTAGGACCTCCACTGAGAACTCCTGTCAAAAATCACTCCATGATTGGCAACAAAAACAATGACATCTCCACCCACAATCAACATTCTTCAAACACACGTCTCAATCTAGCATTACAGCCGTACACCAATTATAAAAATGGTCCCAGAAACAAAACTGATATCAAAACATCGACATTTGATGCATTAGGCCTACTTTAGGCCTAAGGGACGGGCCAAGCGAATTAGGCCTAACGCCACCCCATTTAAAATCACATAAAATACTATTGGGCATTGACAAAAACGTAAGTCCCGATCGGGGAAATCGTACCTTATCCGGTGATCGAACGATTTGTGATCCGTGATGGTAGTTTTCACACCCCACCCAAAACTCAATTACGCTACTAACGCGTGATTCAACGCACAATAACAAGCCTCGAAAAATAAAGCAAAATGGCCGACCTACAGTATTGCTGGCGTTGGCGTGTCGCAACCTGATCACCGCCGCCGCCACCTTTGTCATCGAAATAAAACCACAAACCTTAAGAAATGTCCAGTTTTTAGGCACCTTCCTATTATTTCTTATGTTATTAATTAATATGCCGACATTTTTTTGATAAATTCTGGTCAATTTCGATACAAAATTAGATAGATGTTGTTCTGTTGTATTCATACGCACTACCAAAAATTCCTCCGCCTCCTACACAGCAATATCGATTTTGCAGTTTTCGATAGCAACACTCGAATATTAATTTATCATGTCCGGTGTGATTGCGATCTTTGATTAAAATATAATTGAGTGCATGCTTATGACAAGTGGGGTGAATTATTTAATGAAAGGAACAAAATAATAATAGGACTACTTTTCGTTTCGGGTGTTCTCGCCAACGACACGATCGACCGGAAGTACCACAGCTGGAGAGAGGGTGTGGCCGTCGAGGGGACCGACCATTGGATTCTATCAACAAATCTTGATTCGAAAAATCATATTTCAAAAAATGAGCTAAAGTTTAAATTAAAAAAACTGTATACATGAATGAATCAGCTGGATATTATTAAAGTTTCCGTAACATGAGTTTGTCGAGATGTCGGGACGTTAAAGATTTCTTTCCTAATGTATAATCTTGTTCCTTTCTGAATTTTTCTGCAAATGTTGTCTTTCTGTGGCATTGAATAATAAAAAAAAGGTGTCGAGTGAATAGCGTCTTTTCCTCGTGGCCAGTGATCGTAGTTTCGATTCCGGCCGACACCTTCGGAATTTTTCGTGCGAGAGAAATTCCTTTAAACGCCTTCTTTCGGAATAGAAGTAAAATCATGACCCGTACCTGTACGATGTCTGGACGTTAAAGATCCCTTTTCTAGGTAGCCTAGGTTAGGCAACATTTTCAGGTCGTCTACGGTGGGACCTCCTTAACAAATATTTTTGTTAGTTTATAAGGATAGCATAAACAAAACAAAAAATCACCAATCACAATTAAGTAAACAAATTTCAATATAGAGCATGTGAAAATAGTCACGGCAGCAGATGCTGGGCAGACATAAAACTATTAATTTTTGAAAAGAACACTACACTAGCAAGTCTGTTTCAATAAAATGCTGGCAATTGTAGCGGCAAATGCTGTATAAATTACTTATTCATTTGAAAGTACAATTGCAAGTACGACTCGTCGTAGCCCAGTTTGTTTAGCAACTGAGTGGTTTGGCGGTCCCGGGTTCGTTTCCCAGCGCGGGCTCTCGAAAATTTCGATCCCGGGGTACTGGTCGTTCCCCCTCGCACAGTGCCTAAGCACCATGAGGGGGACGTAACGCCTGTAGTGCGGTTGACTACGGTTGATTGGAAACAAAACAACATGCTTCAATACGATCCAACGCTAACTAATTTTAGAAACTTCGTTAGTACACTCTAAAAGCAGTGCCCGCATAACGGTGCTAACTTGTATGTCAGTTCAGGTGTCCTCTCTTTTATCATAGTTTATTCATCAATATTCCACCGTGATACATGGTTAAAATAAAAACGTAACAATGTACACAAATAATCAGTAAAAGAATTCAAGAATATCGTCGAAATATATTTTATTAGTTTTGGTACACGCTACACGCTCGGGGGAAATACGCAATCCCTTCAGAGACCTATGTAAACTATTCGCGAACTTTCTGAAAAAAGAATATTCGCCCAACATAGAAGCAGAAATAAAACATTTTTAATGGAATAAAAACTCTTCAATACGTGAGGTTTATGTTCTTTTAAGATAATAATCACGTTTCAAAACACCCAAAAACACACAAAATAAAAATTATACTATGAGATAATCTGTTTGACACATTTTAACTTTCAATACCTTTACCTTTGTCGGTATACTTTAAAAGGCTACTGGTTATTTCCATGGAAACACATACTCCCATTTTAACGGGCAAGCCCCAAAGTTTATAAAATAGTAGGTTAGATCAGATAGATGGTAGAGCCGGGATTGGCTGCGACATTGGTTGTGGTTCCCTTGGGTCACAAATCCAGTCGCCAGGCCTTATATATTACGAAAGGATTCGAATTGAGAGGAGACCCAGGTGACGTCGCACTTGGTGTCGCCGACGCTCGATGGCGCGGCGGTAACGCCCCCCCCCTCTCCCCCAAAAAGCCGTCTGAGCTAACCTATTTTTTATAAATACCTTGGGTAACTGGGTAAGCCCCATTTCCCCGATAATTGTTTTCAATGTATTGTGCATTGCTATTAAGTGTTTTTTCTTCCTGACAGAATGTAACACACTGATTAGAAAATATTTCTTTCAAGCGATGACTTCCTCATCTCACCTCTACCCCTCCCCAGACAAACACCCATGCACGCAATCAACAGTTGGTGGAATACTAGTCGAAGTGATCGACCACATGGCTGTTGAATTTCTCGAACCCGTCCACCTCACGATCAAATTGCAGAGCGCAGATCGGGCACTTCAGATAAATGTGTCCGTCCAGATGTTCGTTAATGTCCTCATTGGGGCGCAATGGCTGGACGCAAATTGGGCACCGTATTTCCGCCCTGGCTGGCACGGCTGCCATATTGGCACTGCAACGAGCAAGAAAGAAACGGAGTGTCAGTTTATACATTTATTTAACGTCAATGTGAAACAAAAAGTAAATAAAATATTCGCATGGCAATTTATCACAAAAACGTTTTCGTGATCCAACCTTCGAGCGCACATGACATGGATCATAAATGAATGCCAAAGGCGCCGCATAAGTCAGCTGAAATGGCAAAGAATTCACCATGTGCACCTCGCATGGAACATTCAGGAGCTACACTAGAGCAAATGCAAAATGTAAATATTTGCTCACCATTCCTTAGCCGAGGGCTGGGCGACATGCACAGGGTCTTGATCGACGAAGGAGTGTGGCATCTGGTGGCTGACGAAACCGGCAGGATCCGGTCGGGGGTAAGCGGAATGGTCGTTTTGGAAACCGAAAAAGGGGTCAGGCACTTGGGGATGACGGGAATTGTGGGCTGCTGCGCCACAATAAGGTGGCCACGGAGATGGTCTGATGTATGTTTCTAAATAGAGTGGCGGGGGAAAAATTAGTAGCTTAACGTGTTATGACACAGGACAATCACAGAATACAGGCCTGTATTGTATGTACTTGGCAAGTGCGTTTTCAAATCGTGCTTAAGCGTAAAAAAATATGAACTCTTGTTCGAAATGCAGGTTTGGACCCTTGTTACAGGGGAGACAGCCTGGCCGCCCGCAGAGTTGCAAACTTTAAAGAATTTGTCATTTTGGAGGTTCAATTGTGAGAACATTGGAGCCGTTCGAATACAAAACATAAGTGGTAAAAGCATTGGCGATTCACTTTCCGTTTTCAAAAAACAATAACAATTTGATTAGCTCACATGAAGTTAAATTAAAAGCCAGGAAATTGAATTTGTCTGAAAAGCTTACCTGGTAGGTTAGTGGGTGGTACTGGTAGTTGGTGACAGGCCGGATTATCAACAAACTCGTAAGTCGAGTCGAGTCGGCAGTACTCCCGATTATCCTCGACCTGACCGTCATTTTTCGGTTTGCCGACGGGGTAGGGGTAGGGGTAATGAAGTGGATACGGGTACCTCTCGTTAGGTGCAGCCACAACATCGACCTTTCGACAGTTTAAAAATAGAACCAAAGATCAAACAAAAAATAAAAGAAAAAAAAAAATTGATTTAAAAAGAGCAGTGTGTCGACTGTGTCGATTAACTCGTCAAAACAAGAAATTTGAGTTTCAGAACAGTTTCCAGCACTGTTTTTGGTGTAAATTCGAATAATTTCGTAAACTTACATTTTCGTCGGTAGAGGATCCGCTGGACACGCTGTTCGAGGATGACTGGAACTTGTGCAGCTGGTTGACCATCTCGTTGAATATGTGTTCCTTCTGCTGCGGGTTCAGAGGTAAAGTCGGCTCGTCATTAGCGGCCGCTTCATTTTGCTCCAGATAGGCGCTCTACAACCAAAAGGCAAACAAAATTTTAATTGTTGATTCCCAACACTTCTAACAATAACAAAAATCAAATAACATGTTACAATTACAATCTGTACCCACAAGCAGCCCCGGATGGGGCCTATGGCGAGGGTTATCCACTCGACCAAATCTACGGTTAACAAATCTAGCAGCCCTTCTTTGGACCATCGTAATTTCACTTATGAGCTCCACATGGTGAGGATCACAAACGGAACTACAGTATTCAAGCAAAGGTCTAACCAAAGAAAAGTAGGCCACTGACTTAACGTTACTTGGACAACCCTTCTAAACACTTTGGACAAACCTAACCCTAGCATGAGCCAGTCATCTTTGTATATGGTTTTTCCATGATAGTTTAGGAGTCATTTGCAGACCCAGATACTTGTACCGTTGAACAACCTTGAGAGGCTCAACTGATAGATTGTACGATTGTACGCATACACAGAGGGATTCCTTGATCTGGAAGCATGCACAATGCAACACTATGCAATGTACAATGTCAACATTGAGTTGCAGCTGCCATTTCTTACACCAAGTAGTTACAGCATCTAAATCTTTCTGTAATTCAACTGAGTCCTGGTCACATTTTATGCCCCTATAAACATTGTATCATCAGCATAAAGTTAAATTTTTTTTTAAACCTAAAGTGGTTTACTTGGCACTATCATTCTCGAGTGTTTCTGAGGATGAACCCCCCCGCGTCACGTATGACTGTCCGGGTTGTACCAGTGGTTGCCTCTATTACCGAATTTCAGTCGAACATATCAGGTTTCTCCCCCATTAGACGGTTGAAAATAGGTTGAGGTCGTTTCAATCCTAAGGCACTATACCGGATAAGACTGTCTCTCCGAGCGCCAGCTATCCTGAGGGAAATTTCGGAAGGGACCAGCTACTAGATGGTTCGATTAGTCTTTCGCCCCTATATTCAGATCCGACGATTGATTTGCACGCAAAATGTTCGATGTATGCTGTCGATCAATAATGATCAAGTGCTAAACAATTATACCTTCTTTTCAAACATGTTTACTCTATGTAACTTGTAACAAAAAATACATACGAATAACAAATAAAAAACTATTTATACATTTACTAATGAATTCCAAGAAACAAATAACGCGTACAGAAGAGCATTATGAAGTTTAAAAGAACAAAGGGCTCCTGCTTCATAAAACGGGAAAATAGTGATGCGCGCCATTATTCAAAGTCATTAAGAGTCTTAATAGACAAACAATTTTTTTATGGATATTGCGCATTGTGGAAGTCTGGTTTTCGGTAGTTCTAAAGTACACAACTATCTTTGCTTTTGTGACGTCATTAACCCCACACCACAACGTGCTTGCAGTCGTGACTCACTGGCGAGCGCTCCATGGACAGTGTTATACAACAACATTAGAACCTAAATTATGTTGCGCTGACCTAGAAATTTGATTCCAGCTTAAATTTCCTTTTGCTGGGTTACGCCATTTGTGAGCTATCGATGTAGGCGACGGAGTAGTCCATCTTTACATGTAATATTAGAAGACTCATCGTAATCACATTTAGTCAGGATTAGACAGGCCATCTGCGACAGAGAAAAGGAATGGACGTTAACCAACCTGTTGAGGCGAACAATTATGAGAAGAACTCCAGAACTCATCCGCCTGTTTTTGACTGATAATGATCTGCTTCTTCTGCTGCTGCTGCGCCGTTGAGTGGTCGGTGTCTCCGCAACCCGAAGAGTCACCCATATCCACCACCACGCTCAATTCTAAGTAGGAAAAAAGGAAATAATTAAACGTTGGGCCAGGTTTGGGTGAACAAATGTAATTGCAATGATTGTAATGTAGGTTTAAGATGAAAGCGGATAAATCATAAATGCATAACTTAGTTTTTAAAATACACGAACTAACAAAACTAAAGACTCATTCTTAACCAAATCACACGTGATCTTTTTTACTCAGAAAATTTGCCAATTCAAACAAGAAAGCGATATTTAAAAACAATATTTTAGTAATACATACCTAAAGGTGCAGACGCCGACGATGGTGCTGACAGTTTCGATAGGCGATTCTAGAAACGCAAAACAATTTTTTTAATACAAAATATACAAATGTTATTCACACAAATAAAAAAATGTTATTTTATAAGTACCTCAATTCATGCCAAAAAAATAAACGCAAACCAATAATTGTACGACTCGTCGTAGCCCAGTTGGTTTAGCGACTGACTGTGGTTTCGGCGGTCCCGGGTTCGATTCCCG
>JAQGBY010002927.1:0-20974 GCA_034698785.1 Mycogona germanica | reverse complement strand
GGGGCAAAGTCAACAGGACCAAAGACGCTGAACACGCCACCGTAACCGACGCAAATAGCCGTGTACACATAGTGGTAGACGCGCGAAATTCCTAATAGCCATTTTGCCTTTTGTTTGCGAGCGATTCACCCCCAGAGCTTGGTCGATGAGGCGGAAATGGTCCATTAGGCTTGATGACGTCGTCACGCAGTATGGCGTAGTTTTGATAGAAACTTTTGTTGTTGATCAGCTACGATGACAGCGGTACCCAACATTTGCAATTGTGACACGCGATTGCCACCAATAGGAACACACAATTGCAAAGGCATTATAAAATGGGTAATCTCAAAATTCGATCAATTTCCGTAATGCAGTTGAGAAAAAAAGATAATTGTCGACTATCCACAATTACACTAGATTAACGTACAACATATTTACGAATTATCGTATGTTAATCTTAACTGCCAAATTCAAATTAGTTATTGATTTCAAAATTTAAATTGTCAAAGTTTAAACGAGTTAATATGATTTTAGTAATTTTACAATATCAATGTTGAACTACAGAGTCTTCCACAGGGACCACATTTTAGTCTTTCAAATTTGATTCTCAACATCAAATTACGTCATCCGCGCATGCGCACAATCCCAAATTCCACTCATTCTGTTTTGTGCGCATGCGCAAATGACGTAATTTTAAAGACCAAAATGTATCTCCAGGTGAATTTATGCACATGCAAGTTCACTGTATAATGTATACTTCTTCTTTGGGTAAACTGTATTCCGGAAAATATTTTTGATGATGCTCAAATATTTTACTACCATTTTTGCGATCGTATTCGAAAGTTAATTTTAAAAAACTTGGAACTAGGAATCCAAAGTTGAAAGACGTCCTACTCTGATTTCGAAGTTATTCGAGAGAGATTCGGCCTAGTTCCACTTTTCTCATACTCCAATGGGAGACTGGAAAAAAAACTAGCATCTAAATTATTAAAACTTAAATCTGGCTGGCGCGAATCAATGACGCAACATCATGGCGCTCATACACTATTCAGTAGCGTTGCCACTGACATCATCTTGTAAATATATGTTTTATCCGGGTGGACCCGAAAACATGCAGATGAATCCGTTAAAGAGAAGTGGAAAAGATGGCGGATGGTTGAACGAAATGAAGATGTAGGACCCGACCCGGTTATCTCAAATTGTGGCGCGTGGGCAGACGCCTAGGCCTAGTTTGGCGAGATTTCAAATTCAAGAGCAAAACCCCAGTATGAGACGCGAGCGCCAAGTGCAGCCCCGCGCGGCTGTTGCCGACGCGATTTCCGCCCACGCGTTTTTCGCCGTCGAGCGCCGATTGGTGCGCTGCCGACCGCCCACGCACAAATCGATAGCGAAAACAGGCAAACGGCGGCGGGTGCAATGTCAAACGCGCGCGCGCTCAAGCCCTCAGCTGGGTTGACGGTCGCGCCACCCCGCGTGCGTAGGCGGAAATTGCTAGGCAACAAGCGAGAGTGGCGCACACGAGATGAATTGTTGGAAATGAAAATAAGATAGAACGAAGAAGGGAAGAAAAAAACACGAGAGAACAGCCGTTGAGCAACGGCATCGACGACAATCGAATATGGGCGGTTTGCACTTTCACCACAAAATAGCCAATTTAATTCCAATTGTCGACGGTGGCAACACGAGGGCGGTAATTTCGGACTGCTCGAGTGCAGAGTGTTTGTGTCTTAATAATACCGAAAGTTAAGACTGGTATTACGCAGCACCCCGACGCAGAGGTGACACCCATTTTTACGAAACACGTCAAAGTTGTTGCAGCGCCATCTAGGTTGGTCCTATTATCTGAACCTTGTGAACGTACAAATAAAAATAATGACGACTCGTTTTTAAATTAAAAATCCAAAATTACCAATCAATACGAAATAATAGCAGTATCATATATTGGCGAAGCTTATGAGATATATTTTAGGAATTCCAGTTACCATTCTTTAATTAGTAAAATTAAATTTGAAACAACACATCAGTTTTAAAAAAATTAAATGAACCGATACCACCAAATAAGCTTTTCCAGGGCACAAATTATTTACAAATCCCATGAAATATTTCCAAACATTGGATAAACAAATTAATCAAATATTAATATATAGGAAATCTGTTAAAGCTATAATTGGTATGGCATAGAAAATGGGATTTCAGCCCCGCTTATATTGATTGGGATGATATAGGTGCTCTAGAGTTCCCGGTAGGGGGCAGGCGCTGGCGTTTGGACGAACGAGCCGACAACAATCCTGTTTGCGAAGAAAAAATAAAATCCTTAGAAATGTTGCTAGAGTATTATTGAAAAAAAGAGAGGAGGGTGGGGAGGCAATACGTCAGCGAATGGCGTGGGAGTTTAGCTACAAAAGACCCAGGCGTTCGATGGAGAGGATAAAAAATAGTGGCTTTGTTGTACAGTACTTCAGTTGAGAGCGACTATGGGACTATGGGGGGAGGGAGTAGGAATAAAGTCGTCCATATTTCGATTTGAGGGGGTGAGGGGGTTGCATGATTATTACTAACCGCAATTCCTCTGCCCAATGACAAAGCTTAGCACGAAGGTTGTACTTTTAAGAACGGAGAGAATAGTGGTCTGGTTAAATTGTTGTTCAATTGGCGGACGCCCACGACACAATCTGTCGGCTTAAAATCCAAGCTCCATTATCATTATTTAAAAAGCAATTTATTTCCGCTTCTCTTCGAGTAACATTTCTGAGATCTCACCAACTCTTCATACAACATCCAAACCTGCGATAAGAATTTATTTATGAACATGCGACAGACATGTAAATGATTACACGGTAACATTGTACCACTAACACAACCGAAATATGTGTCGCCTATTCTAGTTTTGAAACATGAACACGCAAATATATTTGGCAAATGGGTTTTTTTAAATATAACTAATCAGTGCTCTCGGTTTATCACTTCCAGATTTCCCCATCGATCGTCACATCAGAAGACGAGCTGATCGAAGAGTTGGACAACCTCAAGACGAAGAAAAATTGAAGTGGTACACATCATGTCGAACAGTTAAAAAAAAAGACATTTGATCGATGAGTCTCGAACATCATTCAATGCCCTAAGTGGTCGCCTAAAAGTGGATCACCGAATCAACATCAACAAAAAAAGATTTCGAAAATCCTGGAACTAAAAAATACAGAACAATTTTTCTTTCGAAACAAAATTTGGTCGACCACGGCTATCAACCAACCCAACAAGAAGTAACTCAACAACACTTTAAAAAAAGATTGAGAAACGAGAAACGGGCATCGAGATGGACCGCGCCATTTAAGTTTTTTCGCGACTACATCCGGTCCGGGCGGAAGTGGGGGCCTTGCCGTCGAGGGTATTCGCAGAGACAGAAAAAAAATCAACTAAGAGAATATCAATTTTCACTTGATCAACGATGCAGACCCGCATCCTCCCCCGCAGAGATCAACAACCTGATCGATACCTTATCGATTATCTAATCGGTGATTGGCTTCCGATATCGTAATCGTTCTTAAAAAATCGATTATAAGGTAAAGCTGGGGAGGAGTATTATCGAAAACATCGCAGATGAAATTGGAGAAGCGGCCATCTTTTTCAAGAGAAAAATTTATAACGCATATCGCCTTCTTCTTGCTATAAATTTGTATAAAAAAAATTAAAACCGTCAAAAAATGGACGCCAACTAATAGATATGGCGAACAGAAACGTTTTAATCTAGTCTTAGCGATGAGTGACGCATATAATGGCGATTCGGAGGATTTTTGCCGACGCCACCTATATTCGGTGACGTCACCAGATTCGCGCAATGAATGAATTGTGAAGAAAAAACACAAAATCAGACAGCAGGCCTGTCACTTAAACAAGGCATCGGTTTAAGTTATTTGCCGAGTGGAGCGATGAAATCTGATTTCTCAAAAGCGTTCGACAGCGTTCGCCATTTAACCAACGGAGAATGTTTCTAAATCTTAGAACCACATAGGACATTAAGCGAAATGACGCAGCCTAAGAACCTATTTGAAGTTCTTAGCAGATTTCACAGTATTATAACCCCGGTATCTGCAATAATCTGACCCCGGCGATTATCTCAACTGCGCACCAAGTCGAAAAATCTAGATTTTTCAACGAAACCTATTCGCGCGCAAAGTAGATACGCACCCACATAATTCCTACCTACTACATTCCTATAAACGTCACGAATGATTGAGGCGAAAGATTGAAAAATAACCTCCCCATCTCTCTCTTGACATCATGTATATTTCCGTGTATATTGAAGATATACGCACAATCTACGTCAAAAAGCACATAAGCTGTGATCGCTATTTACGATTATGTATAATGCATCCCACACATTTTAAGAAGAAAAGTAAAACAATTTCGTTACTAAATCCTTTTTAAAAAAAACTAAAATCGAATGACAGAATACAACCTCCTTTCAGTTTAGTTATTCAAAATTTATTTTATCAAATTTGAGCATATATTTTGCACGTTTTGTCAATTCTTGTACAGTATGTGTATAGTGTTTTAGTGCATTATGTAAAACCCCTTGTGTAGGGGGGCTTACGCTCCACACACACAGAACCAAGTGTAGGACAGCTGTAGTCTCTCTTACTTGAACGTATGCATATTTAATGCCCCGGGGTCGGGGGCATTAGATTTAAAAAAAAACCTTGCTCACCGCACATCCGAAATGATGTTTTACGCTTGATATTATTATTATTGTTATATAGGACCACACACACCCCAAGCCCTGCCGGTTTTAAACAAGGTGTTACATGTTCACGCATACCCCTTAAACAGTGTGTGTCGAAAGTGTGTCATCGGTTGGTCGAAACCTTGGATTTAACGGTCTTGTACAGATATTTATATAAATAGACAAAAGGGTGACCATAAATTGAAGCTTCTAGGAAATGTGCAGGGAATTTGATCGCTCGATTGTATCGATAGAAGTCTTATCGGGTTTGATTCGAATGAACGAGGTTTTAGTTTTGCTGTCGAGAAAATGAAAATTGCGTAAGTAATAGCTGAATAATCCTTGTATTTTTGGTACAGAACGAAAACGAGAGCGTGTGTAAATAACAAGTTCCTGATAAAGAATTTTTTAAAAAGCGCATTAACATTTATTTTTAAATTTGAGAATCATTTACTTGCCAATTAAAAAAAACCAAACATACATTTTTCATCTAAATTGATCATATCGATTTTATTTGATTGAATAATTACCGGTCAGAAATTGAAAAATGTGTTATTGGTTTAAAGACAACCGAAGGATGTTCCATTTATACGATACATATATTTTATCAGTATGACATATTTTATTAGTAATTGCATATTTTACCAGAATTGCTTCAATGTAATTCAAACAAATGTGGTCAATTTCCCCAAACAAATGTGGTCCCATTAACTGTCAACAAAAATCATCAAATTTAGTAATGAGTTTGTAATAGCATTTGAACCCTTCCTGCTTTTATGAAAAAAATCACCAAATTTATGGTGATCTTTGAAAACAGCATGATTTTGTGATTAACGAATTTTGGCACAAAATTGGTTTTTAAGTTTTAAGTTCTTCATTAGGACAGGCATTTTTGTGAGACTGCTAATCAGAAATTCTATTTTCCATAAATTGATGAGCGAGTACTGCGAATGAAATAAATCACTGATCCACTTGATGGAACCAAGATTCCATGAATGCCCAAACTGTATCCAAGCTTTGAGTCGCCATAGAACCCACAAACCTGTTCCTCAATATACTGGGCTCCGTATTGTTACATAGGAAAAAAACATATACTATTTTGTATTTACGACACTTTGCGATTTGTGTTTCATTACGTATGCTATTTATTGTTCGATATTTCTGTATACTTTGATACGAATATTTCATAATAATTATAGCATATTTATTTTGGTTGTGGACTCGGGTAAAACCTTACTCAAACGCTGAAAATATTTGAATTCGATCAGAAAGACAATTCTAGATATCTTCCACCCCGCAACCACAAAAGATACTCGTGGACACCAAAATCAGCTTAAAAAATGAAATTAAAAGAATAAAATTTTGCAGAAAATACAATAACCTATTTTTAGAATGTGCAACGTCGACAGTTTTCGGCCAACTATTTTTTAACGTTACGCTTCAGTGTATTTATGTCGTTCTCCTTAATTTTGCGATAACCCCTTCCAACTTCGCTTGCATTTCTGGTTTATACAAGGTTGGGGGTAAGGAGAGAGAGAGGGACGAATCCCCCCACTTAACTTTACCCGTTCCACTACATGGAGTTCGCGCGAATGCATTTGCATATCTAAAACATAGACAATTTTTTTCTCCCCCGAGCCGACAGTGACCAATTTGCATTTCCTTAATGGAAAACGAATTCGTCTCTCTTTATCTGCATTGTGTACGGACTCACGCGAGATTTAGACAAACATTTTCTGTCGACCAAAATTACAGAGGCAAAGAAGTTTTTCAAGGAAACAGGAAAAAAAAATTAAATTAATGTTAGTTCTCGAAACAAGTCTTATTCCTTTTTTAAGATGACGTACCAACATCACAACTTCACAGCTTTACAAACGTTATTTCTCTAGCCATGACCAAATATCGATACTCAAAACAATTTCTTTAAACTCGAATTTTCGAATGAGCAAATCGCAAGCGAAGACAGCTCTCAGAACATAACAATTAAGATTCCTAAAAAAACAATCATTCTAGCGAGTTTAGAAATTCTTCCCACGGATAACCCAAAACTAAAAATATAGATCATTCGTATTAAGGTTTTACCCCAGACCTGCAACAATCCATTTATCCTCATTAACCATGCCCTGACAAAATGTCAGGTCGGGTCAATACTGTATTTCACAAATGCGTGGATTGATTAACAACATATCGAGAGTTCGACATTTTCTTGGCCCTCCTCAATTTCGAAACAAACATTCTTCAACAATTTGAAGAAAAGATAAAGACGGAAATACGAACAAAATTTTTAGAAACGAAATCCACCATGCTGTGTTCACTTAAACATATATATTGGACCTTCAAATATGTCTCCGTTTAGACACTGTTTTTGCAGATTGATTCTCGTGTGAATGATGTCAACTACATAAGGGGGAGGGGTAAAATTCCCCGATTGTCGTGAGGACAAATTCTACCAACAAAAAATGTTCACGATCCTGGCAACCCCAAAGCCACTTAATTTCAACCCACATTATCGTTCAGCAATTACTTAATTATCTGTTTATCGAGTCTATTTTTATTTATAAAACAATTAAAAATAGTAAAATAGAATATGTCTAGTAGGAAAAACAACAAAAAAACCACACCATTCCTTTGTTGAGACCGAAAATCGATATTTTGTAAATAGTTTGCATCTAAGCGGAAGTGGAAAAAAACCAACAAAAAAAACCTACCAAACTTGCATCAATAGTAGAGTTATATACTGTATATTGACTGTTTGCCTATGACGTATGTCAGTACGTGTTACGTACATGTATTTATGCTTTTCCGGTTACAAGTGTGAGCTTGACTGTAAGTAATCCCCTAACACCCCCCGTATCTTCATCCAATTGTCTCCCCCCTAACCCCTATTCCACCACCGAACGCCAACCTACATGTGTGTCTACTTTATATTTTGATAAATGTAAATTAACGAGTGTATCTGTACGAGTATACGAAAGGGCGAGAGAATTTTTTTACGCTTGACATGGGTACCCCCTTCGGAAAAGTACCTCCATGTAAAAACCCACATACACACAACATGAACGAAATAAAAATCAGTTGTTGTTTTAAAATGAAAACGAACCGTCTTCTCGATTGATTGCGTGCATCATTTTCAATCGTCGGTATTCAAAATAATGTAAAATAATCAGATATATTAAAATAAAATATTCATAATAAATTCATGATGAAATAGGGGTTGTCTCCGGGACAGCACCGGACGAAAGAAGGAGACAACCCCTATTTCATTATGAATTTATTATTAATTTATTATGAATATTTTATTTTATTATATTTCAAGTACTACTTTGCCTCTTATATACTTACAATCAGATATATGTTTATGAATTCTAAATATATACCTAGTCAATGCCGAATTATATCATTGATAGAACATTATTTTAAGGCGCTGCATGTAATTACTATCACTATTGTTATTTTTAAATTGAGGTATTCTTAAGCTTAACTCAATGGCATTTAATGATTCACAGTCATTAAAAATATTTAAACGAAATTATTTTTTCCCTTCAAATTCCGTCCTGATAGGACGAAAACTGACATTGTAAAAAAGTACACATGTACATACTAAATATACTGGCACCGTTAATAATAATATTTTCTGGTACGTCAAACCTAACTTGAATTGCAGCTCGTAAATGTACATAGGCAATATCAAATCTTATAAACATAGCAGTTCCATTTCACGGCAAGAGTGGTTTCCTCTGCCATACCGAAATTTAATTTCCCATTACTTTTTCGAGCAGACATTCTCAAGCCATTCTCAAGTGAAATCTCCGAGAAAATTCCAGCCATTCAACTCTATAAACTACCACCAAGAACTAGAATAACAAGGAAATTCGAACGTACTTTCGCTTTCATATAAAGTGAAACTAGCGCGGTACTTGGCAACAAAAAACAGAACATCCGATTATGCTTCCGACATCGGTTTAGCAAAACCATTTGTTTTAATCAACCTAAATTCAGCTAGACGAAAAGAAAACACAAACAAATACTTTTGTTAAAAATATATACATAAATACAGTACACTGTTCCTTTTTTTTCTAATTTAATCCAACTACTCAAGTGAAGCGATTCTTGGTATCGTGTACAGTAGACAGGCCGTTGCCATGCGGATATGAATATTAATAAGCAACACTGACATCACACTTTGATACAGCAGCTAAATTAATACCAGACTAGATGACGGTGTCTCAGGGACGAAAAAAAAATCTAAACCGGTAAGCCGCGACAACCCATAGTGAAGAGTAACTCGCAATCAACGCCCGGTAAGCCGGAGACCAACCCCCCCCTCACAATTTATGACGTCACCACTCTCTAATCGGGCACGTCTCCCACTTTACTCACAACTAAAGGATTAACAGACACAAGACACGCTCCTGTTTTTAAAACGCCGATACCATTACGTGGGCAGACGAAGGCAGCGATCTAGGCAACGGTAACTATTAAATGATGTCTGCAGTAAGAATTTGTAATTTACCGGGTACAGTGTGTATCGTGATAAAAACATCAAAACCTACTGCTGTTTCTTCAATGAAATTTTGCTTTGTAAATAAGATTCCAGATTTGAATAAAAAAAATTAAGAATAATGTTGCGCAATTGCAAACTGAACACATTTTTTTAGTCCCAACTTAATTTTACATAAATAACTGTCAACACAATTAATACATATTCTTAAATTGGGACAGCAGTCGCTCACATTCAAAGTCACCGTTTTTATATTTTCTTATCGAAATTTAATATAAGTATTATACAGAGTATATCTTCGGTATCTTCGAACGCCTCCATTATCCAGACCTCAATCATTCGGACGTGTCCTAAAAAATGTGTGGACTAATCAGATGCCGGATGAAGGGTAAGCGCGGTTTGTGGGCGTCATGTGACCATCACGTTACAAGAATGTACATATGTACCACTGTGTTTACCCTTTTCTTTGAAATATACATAAATTCAGGCAAAAAGGAGTGTTCTTTTATTGAAATTCGATTATATCCAGACCACCCCTGACAACAACTAGTCAGCATAATCGAAACTGTCCTATTCGTATAAAAGATAAATTTATGGCGGCGACATTGATTAGGCACCAAGCTGAAATTCACCTGAAAGACTCTACAAATAATAAAAAATAATTCCTTTTAGAGAGAAAAAAATCAGAGCACCATATTGCCGAAATCGTGTGAAACGGGATCTAACCCCCAACCATGTAATTGGTGATCCACCTAACCAACACACTAGACCAACAATGAAGTGACCCAACCTTAGTTCCGGTTTGCAGACAACAACACCAGGTAAAAGTTCCCTGTGGCGTTTCCAACATAACTTCTGTGGATGTTACTGCACAACAAGCGCGCATGACATTTAACATTTCCGCTCTCAAATTAAAGAAGACGCAGTCGTCTGGTGGGATTAAGATCTGATTAAAAAAACAACAACTGTCTCTAAAAAATAATTCCCTTAATAAAAGACTGGCTACGTGCTCCAACAGCGGTAGACAGGTAGACGTAAAAGAAATGTTACAACTCCAGTTCCATCGCAATAAATGTGGCGCTGCGTCAGTCAGGAGGTAATCTCAGAAAAGGGCGCCTCGCCTCTAAGCCGCGCTCTCGGAACAAATAAAAAGCCACCAGAGGTTCGACTGCGCCACCGAGTAAACACGCCAAATAGAAAGCGCTCCACGGTTAATTCTCAAATACCAATGTGAGCAATTCGCAGGCAACGTGTTGAAATCCAGATTCCGAGTGCGAAATTCCACGAATGAAATGCACGAATACAGTATTGGGGGGGAACTTCATTTCACCTTTGTTCGGCGACATACTTGGGCTGTTCAAACGAATCCTGCTAAATAATTGTATCGATTTTTTTAAAGAACACCATTGTAGTGAAGCACCTGAAATACAAATGTTATAGTTATATGGCTGATGTCACCCTGATATGAGTGCAACTATACTGCAATCTCAATCTCCAATATAAATATAAAATCGGAAAACACGAACAGAGTTGGCGACAAACTTTTCAAATAAAATAAGACGTCCTATTTTCATTATATTTTTGACCAATCGAGTTACAGATATTTTTTGCGGATTTCTTCTGCTATCTGGGAAAAATAACACATTCATTTTGAGAAGTCTTCTAAAATAAAAGAACTAACTTTATAATTGATTATAATTAAATTTATAACTCATAAAATTATAATTGATGTTCTCGTCATTCTCCCAAATTGCTTGTAAGTTTTTGAAATTGTAAACTCAAGAGTTTGATGTATAAACTCTCAAGAAAGATATCCTGCAAATGGAGTACTGGAGTTCAAAGATATTCCGATACATACACGAAAATGATAATTTGTTCACTTTTAAAATAGTACAACTCGTCGTAGCCCAGTTGGTTTAGCGCCTGACTGTGGTTTCGGCGGTGCCGGGTTCGATTCCCGGCGCGGACTTTCAAAAATTTCGATCCCGGGGTACTGGTCGTTCCCCCTCGCACAGTGCCTAAGCACCATGAGGGGGACGTAATGTCTGTAGTGCGGTTGACTACAGTTGATTGAAGAAAAAAATATATATATACTACAGTGGAGAAAATTTAAAAAAAATGTTTTGCTTTGGTAATGTTTGGGGACATCAAAATTAAAGGCGATATTTTTTTTAATGTTTAACGATTACTCAGACATTGAGCTGTCAACGATTTTCTAACATGATTTTGTGGTCCTCACCATACCATATGTTTCGAACAATTGTCTCACGCGTACGTTGACAGCTAGATGACCTTTGCTCTTTCAGCGTTCGCACATTTTATTTCAGCATTGCACAGTACATTACAGTATCCATGAACAACCTATGTTGGAATTTTAATTAAATTAGGGTTGCAACCCAATTAGAAAACCAACTTATTTTTTATGTAAAAACATGAATCGAAATCAATTACAGCTTCTACTTGACACCATATGTGTCGCCGTTGTACCAGCCATCGATTTAAGCGCCAGCCGTTTCCGGCAATCACCAGTCGGTTGTCCGGCAACCAGCATTCAATGCCGTCTGACATTGCCCAAACCGACGAACCCCGACCAACCTCAACACGATGACGCAAAGAGACGTCACGAGCACCTCCTCCGCCCGCCGCCACCGTTGACGGCGCCACCGTCGCCCCGCATTGTTTTTAATTAAGCAGTTCGTAGCCGGCGGCGCTACCCAGACACTTGTACCTCTGGTGACGTTAATTATTAAGAGAGATGAGGACTGGTGGCAGCGTCGAAGCGTTCATCCGCGCACACGGCTCTCTGCTGGGGGTCCCCCTAGTCCCTACACACTGTCGACTGTAAATCAATTTTGGTCGCCAATCGATATACAGGGTGCCCCCTCCAATGCCTTCATCATCACATAAATAAATGTTTTCTTATTTATTTTGATCGGATCTTATTATCTGGAGACTCAGTGTACACACGAATTCGAATTTAAAGTCTTTGTGCAACCGATCAAATTGGTTTAGTCACTCTCTTTGCAATTTAGGAAAGACTGAGCATCCGCAGTTAGTCGTAATTTCAAATAATTTAAATGTCAACTTTGATAAATTTGCTGGACAGGTTGCATTATTTCAACACAAATCATTATCCAAATTTGAGAAATACGAAAACAAAAGATGTGTTGGTTAATCATTCCTTGAAATCACATTAGGATAAACTTCGACGAACAGTGGCTTAGTTACATCGGCTTCAATAGATCTCCCCAAAATGCCCCCGAAAATATTTAATAAAGTGGAAAATCGTTCTTCATTGTTGTCCGGAACTTTTTTTTTATACTAAATGCATTTATGCTAAGACCCTTTTGTTAGATGAAGTTCAAGGTTTTTATTCTGAACCTTTTCACAAACAATTTCATACAAAATATTAAATTCAAATGTTCCATTAATTCCCGAGTTTCTCTTCTCAAAATTTCTCAGAAATCAGAACTTCTGAAAAATAAATAATAAATTCGCAGAAATCATAAATTCTTAAGAAGTCCTAAGATCTCGTATTTATAAGAATTCTAAATAAAACCTCACAAATTGTGTTTACTTTTCATCATTTTATTGCTTCTCAGAATCGAAAAGAAATTTTATAAAAAGATATTCTCAGAAAATTAAACCAATTCTGAAAAATGTTAAGATTAGCCAACATTATTATGAACTCTTCAAATATAAATAAAATCCAAATATACTCGTGAATCCCCAAAATGTACTCTTTCATAAGTGCATGTGTGTGCATGACATATGTCACAAAAACTAAATAGAGCCCGATCAACTAGTTTAAAAAAATCTATAACGTCGGAGGTGGCCCTACCTACAACGCCTACGCATGCTGCAAAATTCTCAGAACTTGGTACCCTTGACATTTATCCACATGTGGCCGAGCACAGGTTACCAGCAACCAGCAATCACCAATCCCCCACCCCTCTTATTTCTCCATCCATTTCACCTGCCCACGCTTTTGTCTCTCCCCTGGATGCGATGGTGTTTCGGGGATGAGGGTGGAAGGTGGGACAGAAAGATTGCACCATGGGCTACTGGATCACGAAAAAGACACCCTGTGCAGCAAGTAAATCTAGTGCCCCCCAGAAATCACGATCCACAATTCACACAACCAGTGTTCTCCAGATTGTGCCCTTGAAATCGAAGCTGCTTTCATGAGATAAGGGATGAAACGGTCAAATGGTATTGTAGATGTGACTCGTACTTCAACTCCTATTTCGCCAGTGTGTGTCGACAGTGGAATAGCCTTAATGAGTCTCAAGTCAAGAGCTTGTTAGGATAGGACAACCACACCTTTGTCCCTAACTGGTCATTTGACCCCAGCCATAGGCCCCATCCCGGGGCTGCTTGCGGATACATATTGTAATTGTAATTTTAATTGTAAAGGTTCAACACATTCTTATTGATTGATGCGCGCTGGGTTCCTACAGAATATTTGATACTTGATGAAATAGATCAATTTGTATTATTTGGTCGCACATATCCACCAATTTTCTCCAGGAACAATCAATTATACTGAAGAACATACCGGAAATCTAACCAGGGGTCAAGACATCTTTACATCAATACGTAAACATTTGCGCAACAATAGCCCCAGATTCAATATAGGAAAATCTATCCAAAAATGTCTCCCTAGACAGCTTCACCCTAGGCAGAAGCCCTGTTCGCGACTGCACGTAAAATATGCATAGGGTTTTGCAATATTCCTCGAGCCATCCCCTCACCAACACACAAGATAAAACTTCCGGCATAACGCGAGTCACAATCGAACCAAGTTCTCTTCGCAGAAAAGCGCGACTAAGTGGATTTTGAAGAAGAAAAAGGGCATCACAAGGAGTTTGCAGAAACCACGATTTTCAGGAAACGATAATCCTCGTTCGTTTCTGGAGACATATCCAAGACAGTGCTCGCGCGAGTGACTCCAGACTTTCGATAATCGTTGATAATACCGGTATTTCGTTTGAAAACCCTATCTCGATTTTAATCAAAAGATACGGTAAAAAATAACGTTTCCCCAATATGACATTGACAGGAATGGTGGATCCAGGACAGGGCTGGATTAAAGGCAAGCCGAATGACCAACTCGTACGAATCGTCGTGGCTCTGTTTTGCGGTTCGATTCACGACAAAAATACATACTTAATATTTTGTAAACGTCTGCCAAAAATTGGTGTGAAAATGCACGAACATTGAAACTGGTTTCTTGACTTGAACGCCGTGGCCTAAAAAAAAAGGAGTCATTTGAAATTGACAATTAAAATTGGAAAACGTTAATCGAATCGAATGAAATTTCGCACACCTGTTGGCAAATACATTCCATTTTTAATTGCCATGGTGCACGTGCGTGTATGTGACGTCATCGTCAAGTGTGCGAAATTTCATTTGACTTAACTAACGTTTTCCAATTTTAATTTTAAATTTCAAATGACTCCTTTTTTAATACACACTGTAGATTTTTTCAGGGGATTTTAAAAATAATTAGTTGAAATAATTTTTTTTGGCAAACTAGGTCAGAAACTTTATCGATTGTGATTCTGTTTCGACCAACCTTTGAATTCTGAGTCTAAAATAGGTGCCCAGTTTACCTCGTAGTGACGAACAAAAATATAACCACGGTTCAACGATAGCGAGAGAGGGAGAGTTCCTGGCCGGAAATTGATTCATTGAATTCGAAATGATTGCCTTTGTTTTTTGTCCACATCGACATGAAGCAATGTGATTAGATTCGTCGCAGATCGACCGCCTTCTGTCACCAGCAGTGAGGCGTTTCAACTTAGAAATGGGCATTATATGATCCATGATAATGCTATTAAAATATAATGTCGCCACGACAGCCGGACCAGTTGCAAGGTCAACGACCAAAACCCTCTATTTTGTAATAATAACATTTGTAATAAAATACCAAATGTCCTTCAAATGTGCAGAACAAAAATCCTGGTTGCACAGTAAACATAAAGCGAGTTTGTGCATTTCCTTGCAATGACGTTGAAAGACGAACAGTAAACACGATTTCGAACATCAACATGGCTGCGTCCAAATCAACAGTAATAATGGCCCTGTAAATACATCAGGCAGTACGTGCCCCATTGTAATTCGGCGGAGGTCCTTACCTTTTATCGGTCGAAGCGAGCGAAGCCTACAAGTATCCTACGCACGTACACACACACACATTAAGGCCAACCCGTTTTCTAAAAATACACACCACCTCGTTAATTACCCGAAAAATAATTCGTTCATCGTTTCCGGCGAGCGTATGAAGCATATAGCCTCCAGTGATGCGCAATCGCTTTTACACCGGCGAAACAATGTCCCATTTAGAAAGGCATGTCAAAATTGCAGTCACCTATTAGGTTGCTGCGCCCCCTTACGACTAAGACAAGAGACACCAGGTTGCTAAACTGTCGTCATTGTGTTTTTATGAAAAATGTGAATTTCACAGGTGACGACAAGTTGCAATTGTCATCGATAGTTGTGCTTTGGTGGCCAACTTCCAATTCGTTTAAGTCATTTTTTGTTTAAGTCATTAAAAGCATTTTTTTTCAAACGTCAATTTTAAATTGTCCGTCACTGACAAGGTGCTCCAATGTAAAAGCAACACAAAAAGGTTCAACTTCAAAACGTAATTAGGAAGGTCGAATTTCGTTTCGGAAGAGAAGGCGTGACCATGTCGTTGCGGTGCCACCGGCCTGGGGTCATATCCGATCGCGCGCGCAGCCAAAGGTCAACGTAGGGCGCCGGAAGCGTAAACCAGACGTTACTATGACTATACAAGGTGCTTTATTCAGCGGATCTGAAGCTGATCACAGGTGAAGCGCGGTGGTTGTTTGGAGGAAACCAATAAAATGTCAAACCAAGTCTTGTTGTTCGTTGAACGAGTCTTTTTAGTAAAGCGTTGTCCATAAAGACGGATACAAAACCAATCTCCGAAATTGCGGATTTAGAGACCAAGTTTAATTTGAAGAAGAAAAAACGACAGTGTTTTTACGTGAGGACAACTCCTTCCACATCAGTCATAGCTATTCTTTAGACTGTGATTGGGTCATAGACAAGACCAGCAACTAGCCAAGAATCTTGACAATGGAATTTTAAAAATTATTCGTATAGACATATTATTAAAATAGAAATGAAATGTAATACATATGAGCGACTGCATCTCACGATGAACTTAATATTGAACAAGAATTCCATTTTATGAGGCCCACAATAAAAATTCCAACGTCACGTCAGTTTGATTTTTTAGGCCCTCCGTTTAAGAGAATTAATGCGCCCGTTGTTGCCGTCTCCATTTTTTACAGCGTAGGCCTAATAAGCCATAAAAAGGATATTTAATCAAAACAATTTAGCGGTTAAACCATGTGTGACGCCATAGTCAAATTTGGAGCGCCGCCAGGAGTCAATGCCCTTAAATGCGGCTTATTGTGACGCTCCTTATTGTTGAGACTAAACAGATCCTTGGAAATAGAAGGAAGGTCTAACCGCCTGTGGAGCAATTATTGCGCTATGCAAATGTTGGAATTGATCTGCGAACAGCTTGTCTCGCAACGCCTTTGCCATCAACAATCATTTAAATTAAAACCAAATCTAGTACATAATTTCTATATCTTTGAGAGACACATGAATGTCCCCTTTTTAATTTTTTTCTTTAATCTATCTGTTTCCGCGTTTACTTGCGAACGTAATAACGAAATTAAATAAAATTTTAACTGTAGATAGTTTCTCAAATTTGTAGTCGAGTGTAAATTATTTCAGAACTTGATTCTGCGTATTTCTTGAGATATGAGCCGTTAAAGTGTTAAGCATTGCTATCGTTTCGCCCGAATATTTAAATATGACTTGATCAAAATGGCGCTGAATATTCGAGCGCCAATTAATGTCAGCGACATTTTCCATATTTGATTCCAAATTATTATTCAAGTAATACCTCCGAGTACAACAATTCCATTTCACGAAATAGGAAGAAAATACCCATTCTTTATGAAAAGATTAGATATTTAAAGTGCAAACGTTTGGAAATCTTAATTTTCTAAAAACAAATACGTGTTGCGCCATTGCCATGACATTATTATAGCACATGACGAATATGCAACTACAGATTTATAACGTATCTTACGATTCATACAGAGTTTTAAAAACATATTAGAAAATACTTCCGTTGCCATTGACGAACACAGCCGAGCAAAGCTGGCAATTTCTCTAGCCGAAAATAAATAAACGGCCAAAATTCAAATTATAAAAATCACAATTCAGCCAACCCAGCTTGAATTCATAACGACTGTCGTTCTAAGTCGGCACCGGACACGACATTGCCACCTGGACCAATTGAGATCATCGCCAGCAGCAACAACGGAAACGGAATAGTCACTTCTAACGGCAACTCACTGGCAACACACCAACTACGAAAGGCTGAACCAGAGATATTAATACACTACGATATATTAGCTAAGCATTGGTAGAGAAATTGCCATTGCACGGGAAATTCAGATCGCTTCTCTAGGGAAGTCGAACAATTAGTGTGAGCTCGGCGTTGCGGCTTTTGGTATCACCTGGGTCCACGTTGTTTCAATTTGCTTGAAACGATCGAGTTAACCAGTGGCGGCTCGTCCTAAGAGGCCTACGGGGTCCTGGCGACACCAAATCTAATACTATATCAAAAAGTGAATCAAACATGGAAAATAATATAAAAATTAGCTATGTTTGTTCAAAGATGAACTTAGTATAAGATTGAAATATCGAGGGTATTTATTTGTGTTTCGATTCAAGTATCGAAACTCTGATGTCACGCTTTGTTTGTTATATTTTAATTATATTGTGTCGATAAATTCGCTGCATTCATTGTGATGTGATGCAATACGATTGTCATCGAACCCATCACCACATTTATAGCGTCGCAACATAACCATCCTAATCGAAATAAAAAATAAAGCGCGAGTAGAGAATCGAACTAAGAAGTGTCACGTCACGAATAGGTCAGGTTGAAGGCCGAAAAATAAATAAATGTGATTAAAATTACGATCCAATATATGTAATATGGACGTATATGGGGTTGGGATGTGAACACTAGGTAGAAGTCACGCCACCGAGTGGGGTCTGGTCATCGATATAGAAGAAACTGTCCACGTCAGCGGTCAATACGGTGGCAACACTGCGCCAATGTGCGCACACGTTACTCATCAACTGGGCAGAAACACGCCCAGGAGACGCCGACTCACAACTAACGGTTTACGGCCTACCATTTTCCAGGAATCGCTAGGACAATATGGATCGCGAGAAGGTGAGTAATTTCGGTTGTCTATGGCAACTGGGCGACGGTTGTTTGCAAAACATCTGAAAAAGTCATTGCTACCTGTCACAGGATCACAGGATGTTCGACTTGGGTGGGGGAACAGAATTTGAAATGATTCGCCTCAATTTCAACAATACACTAAAACATGAGACGCAATCTCATTCCAAAAAATAAAGAAAGTCCGCGCAGGAAATCGAACACGGATCCGTCTCGATCAACAGAGCAACAATAGTAATAATGTCTGTAAAACCTCAAGTAGCCCGAAGTGGTCGAGGGACAGGACTAATGTTGCGTCGTTTCCCGGTTCGAATCCCAGCGCGGACTCTCGTTTATCCAATCAACTAGTGTACTGGCGAACAAGTTGAAACGAGTAGATTCTCAGGAAAAGGTTTGAATATCGCTGCTTATATTCTAAGAAATGTTAGCAGCGATATTTAAAGAACTGCTCATGCAACTCTTAAGAGCTAGTTCGTTTTTTTGTCATCTTGGATGCGGGTTTTTGGTTCTGGCCCTGCGGACCCAACACCACCACCCCACCCCACCGCCGGTCCGAGCCGGATGGGGCCGCAACTTTCGAAACCAAAATCGATTCACCATGGGCACCACGATGGAGCGGCTGACTGCTCACAGATCCAGATCCAGAATATTAGCGATCACCTTGGCAGCGCTGCTCTATTTTCATCATTTGCGTGGGCGACGAGTAACCTTTAAGATCGCGGGCTCGCAGCTCGACTTTGATCTTGCTACGGCGCACCTATTCAATACATGTCCTACTGTGTACAGCTCACACGCTGCTGACTGAGGAGACGGCGTGGGCGTGGATTGGAGGATCGGCGCTGAAGCTGGGGACCAGTCGTCGACGTCCTGGAAACGAAGTCGGTGAAGGGCAATCTGGCGGTGACAAAACAAACACCACAAGAAAAGCCAACGCGTTCAACACTTGGACATCATTGTGGGGGGTAAATTTGTTTCTTTTGGTTAACGACAGATTAAAAGTGAAAACATCTCCCACTTCGATAGCCACGATCGAGCATCCACAAGTTTTCCCTCAAGTAAAGCCTCTGTTTGATGCTCTCAGTTCCAGAATTTTTAAGTCCTGGATTATTTAAGTATTTGTTGTTGATCGAATAAGAATCTTTTAAAACAGAAGTAACTCGATCAAGATTTCATTCAGGGGTGACATTTTCGTGATTCACGTTTACTCAGTAATTTTCCGTGCGACTTCGGAGAAAATCATTTTCCCGTATTGAGGATTGATTGCTGAAAATCTTATTTTGGACATCACTCATTAACTAATTCAGACCGTAACTTCTTAAAATGATTATCGCCTGCATCGATCCACTCGATTATGTCGATTTTATGATCGATCCGGCGATTTTTGGTAATATCGAGTTTATAATTGTTAGATACGATGATAAATGTGCTATTGGATGATGGGCGCGGCCATCTTGTGCAGTGCCAATTATAATAAAAATACAATTGGATTCTATTTGCAATAATCCCGGCTTCAACAGACCCCGTGTTTATCTCCTATGTTTAACATTGCAATGTCCAAATATATTTTGGTTATCTTTGTTTTGAACCATACTGTATAGTTGGCTTAGATATTGATCGCACTCTTCGAAACACATAAACGAATTAACCATTTATGTAATATTCGAACACAATACAAACTGATATTTTGTTTGCACTGTTTCCGGATCTACCATTGGTGAGAACAGTTCCGCGAGTTTCGTCGACTGTTCAGGGCAAAGGTGATCCGACACAATTCTCAATTCGCGAATTACTAGCGCCGGGATCGTAGGGTGCCCTACGTCAATTAGCAACTGTATGGAAAACGATCCTTCATAAATAATTAGTGAACCCTTTCGTAACGTTTATGCGCCACGCAACGGAATGACTACGCCGAAGATAATCAGCAATTCGATTGGCATTTGACATTAATCACATATTGGCGAGACGGCATAAATAATAAAACATGTGCCTCATCATAAATTGATAGCTGGACATGATACGTAAAAAGGAATAAATTGGTGGTCAGTGTAAACATGTAATATTGAGCGACTACACACCCACAATGATGTGACGTGGTATTATAATTTAACGTTTCATCCATAATTTCCCTTTCATTCCTAGAGAGGCGAAACACATCAGGAAGAACCTGTTCTCCTAAAAGATAAGCAAGATCCCGTGATCGATCTCAGGACCATCGAACCACCAGTTAGCTGTCAAACCAACTTATCCACAACAACAATTTCAATGTTGTTGTTTTATTTTTTTAATATTGAAAATATTATTCCGGTAATAGTATGTGGTATTGTGTGCTTGGTTGGAACTGTTATCTGATTTGCTTGGTTGGAACTGTTATCTGGTTCGCTTGGTTGGAACTGTTATCTGGTTTGCTTGGTTGGAACTGTTATCTGGTTTGCTTGGTTGGAACTGATATCTGGTTTGCTTGGTT